>MJUU01011567.1:87695-107166 GCA_002080025.1 Modiolus philippinarum
AAAAAAAAAAAAATATCATATATCCTTGTAAATAAGAATTTATCATATATCTATTAAAAATAATTAACTGTGAATAAAAAATTCATCATGTGTCCTTTCAACACAAATCACTGTAAATAAAACTTTATATACCAATCATTTGACATAACCAACCTGTTATAGCATAAACGAAATCATACGACAATACGAACGGTTGCTGTTTTTGTACTAACTTTCGATAAAAGCATGTATGATGTTATTGTACAATGTATAACAAATTTATAAAAAAAAACTGTATGATGTTATTAAAGGGAAAGTTCAGTCAAAAATCAAAATTTGATATTCTGTTATTTACATGTCAAACATCCATGATACCTCGACAAAAAAAAATATATCTTTATCTATAAAGTAAAAAAAAAAACGAACTAAGAAATGTCAAGAAATTACTACTGGGGGTCCGCCATGTTTACATAGGTAGCGACACAGTCGATATCACAACATCTAATTACCGCTGTACATGTATACTGCGGAAAAGCGACACGTACAATTATTATAAAAATAACATTGTGTTACCATGCGGGATTTCTAAGTAAATTTTCGCACCACAGTTTCGTTGTATTGGTCAGGTTTTCTTATTTTTTAAACATCTCCTACCTGTGTGATAAAAAATCAAAGAAATATTTTGCTTATTTTTTAGCATCTGAATAGGTGATCGTTTTATTATTTTCGTTCTCATATTAATAAGGACATAGAAATTCTGAAAATAATCTCTTGATATCTGCTTTTAGTTTTTTTCTTCATTTTCATCACTTTTATGCAATTAATCCAGAATTCAAAAGAATTCTTTCCTAAACAAAATAATCCATGCTATTGCTAAAAAGAATAAATAAATCCTGTAAGCAGAATAATATTTATTGTATTGCTAAACCATCTCTGTTACCGTAATTTCCGAGAGATGGGAATATATATTTATTTATAATTTTTAATTTGTGTGACTACCTGCGTGAGGTGATTGTATATTGTAACACAGTCGTAAAACATTCTGTCTGTGTATATTTCACTGTCGTCTCAATATACGCACTCGTCACTCTCTCCAGAGCAGAGCTGTCGGCTTACGCAAATTACAAAAAACGCCTTACTATACATGTACTGTTTTGGGGGATCAAATAAGTATGAAAATAAAATAACAAGAATTCCCCACTTGAAGTTTTCTTCGGGTAAATTTCAAAATCAAATTCAATATTTCAGCTCTAGTAACTATACAGAATAAAGAGGATATGAAGAAAATATCCAAGGAACAAACTGACACATTTTGTTCAACAAAACAAGGGATTTATCCTACTTTCTTGGATCTACTGTCCATTGAAGCTAAAATTTAATCTAGTCCCAGATTGAAATTGTGTTTATTGATAATAAAGATTAATATGTATTCGGGTTGATAAATTGACTTTTTTATCCCATTTATGTTAAAATCCTGTTACTTGACTACGTGTCGGTCTTATCAGAAGCAGAGACATATAGAACCATTTTATATGTCTCTGTCAGAAGTAAGGGGAACTTGTGTAAACAAGTCCTAGTACATACCCACGTATGCAAACCTTCCATTTTTTTATTATATTAGTGATAAACTAGTTACTAGACGTGTACTAAGGTATTTTAAATATTCAAGGGTAGTTCATGTATTCCGGAAAGATTATTTGTCGTAAAATAAATACACTGTTGCACTCGATAGGTTGGTATTGCACGGACTAATTATGAGTTGTAAGGCGGGAATTGTATTACCGATTGTATCGATCGTATATGTGTTATTACGCCATTCGAGGTTCGCTTTCAGTACAGTAAAGTTTTCCCGCCCACCCACCCTCTTGTTAAGAATAAATATCGCTAATAAAGACCTGTTTAAGACAGGTACATTTGTATATTATTAATTACTGCACGTTATAACTAGTTCTGGTCATTGATGTTGGTAAATCATGACTCTTTTTACACAGCAACAATTGCTAACTTTTCATATTTCTTTTGTAGGCTGTGCAGCGTTAATCATCATGCCTTCTGAGGTGATTCAGACTAGGCAGTATATCAATGGACATTGTTATTTATTTTTTATAAATAAAAGGCTTAACTGTACTGTACTGTCAAGGCGAGCTGTTCCTGTATTGTGTGTAATTGATAAATACTTTATGTTCGTTTGAGTTTGACGAATTAGAACATAACACCTTTTGTATTCTTAAACTTGTAAATATCTTAAAGTCACGTGCGGTAAATTTTATGATTACCTGTAATACGTGCACAGGCGTGTTCCACACCTAGCGAAGGTGAGGTAAAGTTTTGGTGAGAATAAACAAACCACAATAAACATCGTTACCAGGTGACTAAGGATTATACTGTACATGAAGTGTACTGTACAAAAGATCAGTGATTAAAAAACAAAAAAACAAAAAAACAAAAACAAAAACAAAAACAAAAAAAAAAAACAAAAAAAAACACGTGTGTGGCAAATATGTCTCTGATTTATAGAAGATTTCTTGGTTTATTATTTGTTTACTTATTACTTGTGGTAAACGTCTTTTTACCCTTCCATACACATTTTGATCCATGTTGTGATTGCGTACATAGCAGTTAGTGGAAATAAGAGGACGCGTGCATGCCTAAGTTAAAAAGCCTAGCACATGTGTCTCATGAGAATACGCGTTGAGTCGGGACAATATGAAGAAGTTCCATTTTAGTAAAAAAAGCACAAGACACATATGGTGAATAAAAGGATATGGAGTAAATGCACCTGTGATAAAGTCTCTACAAATACATGGTAAAAAACAAGCAAAGGAACAACGCTTTTATTGTTGTTCTTCATCTTGAAGTCACCATGAGGCCTTCAACAATGAGCTTTGCTCATACCTCATAGTAAGTTCAAGACGGCCCCTAGCACTGGTTTAAGCGGAATTCTTTGCTAATTGTCGAGCAACGCTACATCCATGTCTTTCTTGGTCATGGGTGCGGGATTGTCAACAAACATCAATTAAACTGGCAAAGTGCTCTTACAATCACTGTCATCCTTTGCCCGACAAAAGCACTAGTGTCTTAAGCTAGTGGACAACTACAACATATAGACAAACACAGGGCACTCATCAAGTCGAATGTAAGAAAACTTGGCGTTATAAAATAGTGAGATGTGGGCACTTAAAACAGGTGGTCTGGATTACATTTCGAAAATTACAAAAATAATTGCCAAAATTTGAAAGTATCAATAGTATATCTATAATCCTAATCACGCACATCAGCATAATAAAAATAAAAATTCTGTATTCTGTAATTTTAACACATCGTTAGTCCATCCTATATTTAGCCCCATAAAACGCTCAAAATGCTTTTTGCAATGTAGTTCGTATTTGTTATCTATCCGAAAGGCGGATTTCAGAGGGGGCGTAAGTCCCTCTTTTCTCTGCAAAACAACACTTTTGGGAATTCTGTATTCTGTAATTTTAACATATCGTTATGAATTATGCTTGAAAATGAAATATTTATAGATTTTTAATGGAAAAAAATATGCTTTGAAAGTTGCAATATATCTGGATACCGATACAAATAATTTTAGTAAATGAAAATCGCAAGTGCATCACAAGCATTATTCCGACTATGGAATAAATAATAAATTGACTTGTTTACAAGTATATATTCATACATAATAAAAACGCAAAAAGTTCTGTCGTGTGCGTGTCACAGGTGACCACCTGAGCAAAAAATTCACCTGTGTCACACGGGGCACCTGGGGTTTTAATTGATGACAATAAACAATTGCAATTAACAAACATGTTATAGAATTAAGTTTTGTCAACAAAGAAGTGTAAGAGCACAGTTTCTTAACCGTGAAAAATATCCACACGTGGCACATTCGGTTTTGAAAGGAGTAAACTTAACGTATGCATGAAATTTAAATCCTTATGAATAAAGGGTTAGTTTCTTTAACATTTTTATCTATAACTAATAGAAACTCGAAATTTGGATAATTAATAGTTTTTTTTCCTGACTTCATGTTCGTGTTTTGATCGACGTAAATTGATAGCATACATTTTAATTTATTTTTCCTATATGGTATGTGGATATCGAGTATTGACCAATCAAATCATATTATATAAGGTACCGGAAGCCTTATATAAGGTACCGGAAGAAGTCAATATGGCAGTCCCCTGTTTGTTAAAATTTTGATACAAAAAAACAAATTGTAGAATAACCACTTAAGATCTGGAAACGGATCACGGCAACAACGTTTTAAAATACATGTTTGAATAACATATCAAATTTAATTTTTTGAGCGAACTTTCCCTTTAAATAATGTATAGCAAATAAAAAAAATATATGATGTTATTGTACAATGTATAGCAAATTAAAAAAGGTACATTTATGATGTTATTGTACAGTGAATAAAACATTTATATAAAAAAAAACATAGATAATGTTATTGTACAATGTATAGCAAATTTGTAGAAATTTTATAAAAAAAAAACATATATGATCTTATTGAACAATGTATAGAAAATTTATATAAAAAAAACATAGATGATGTTATTGTACAATGTAAAGCAAATTAATAGAAATTTAAAAAAACAAAAACATGATATTATTGAACAATGTATAGAAAATTTATATAAAAATAACATATATGATGTTACTGTACTATTTTAGCAAATTTATAAAAAAAACATATATGATGTTATTGCACAATGTATAGCAAATTAATTAAAAAAAAACACATATATGATCTTATGGCACAATGTATAGCAAATTTATTTAAAAAAACATATAGTAGCACAATATATCACAAACACTGATGGAGTACGAGTCTCAGAAAAGTTTTTATCAGAATGAAATCTCTTGCCATTTATTTTAAAAAGCTATACGAGTAGAACAGCATATGGAGAAAATGAAAGTCCATTGAGGAGACTACAAAATTTTGGCAGGAAACGGTTTCTCCAGAATTTTTCTTTATTTTCAATAGCTAATTATACAGTTATATGACATGAGTGAGTTCGCAAAGCAAAATTTTGTGTGCATTTCAAGTAAAAACGATCACTCTTTAACAAATTCTCTACAATTTATTTGTTGTCCGATTTTATAATTATTTATACTGCTAAAGAGGGCTCAACCAACAACTTCTCTTGGGAATTGAGAAATCATTTTATGTTCAGTTGTTTTCTTATTGTGATTATTTAAATATAGATTGAATTTTTTAGCGTCACAATTTATTATATAATATAAAGCAAATCTTGACGTTGTGAATTTGTAAACATGTTTAAATAGTTACAAAAAAGGAACTATAGAGCATAAAATTATTTTTAAGTTACACCAAAGATCTGTTGGTCAAGCTCTTTTCAGCAGTATAAAAATATACAAGTTGGACAAGAAATGAATTTTATTGATTATTTTGAACAATGACCTTTTTTACTTGAAATGTACAGGGAAATTTTGCTTTGCGAACTCACTCATGTCATATTACTGCATATTCCGCCAATGATTTGACATATCTTTCATTATACATTAGGTTATATGACAATAATTGGAAGTTGAAAAAAATTTGTACATTATTCATTTTATGCCTTTTACAGTGATCTATTTCCGAAAAATATCATCGATGTGCATGATGTTACGAAAGGAAAGTTTTCAATCGCTTCTTAATTTTTGTATCACAGTGAGGACAAAAGTCCATTTTGTCGGCACACGTCTCACAGGTCAAACGGTGACCACAATTCACAAACAACATACATATATCATTGGCTCGACATCTGATGCATTTCAGTTTCTCCTTCAATTGCCTGTTAATTTCTATTATTTTCTCTTGATCTGAAATGAAAAGGCCATAATGTATCTAATGGGGAAATTAGATCATAAATCAATAAAAAGTATAAATTGAAATTTTCATTTCAAACGATTCATGAAATCCAAGAATCTAAAAATTCTGGCAGGCTTTGCTTGAAAAAAGCAAAGGCTACAAATATTGAACATTGGCCATAAGCTATGCTACACAGCCTACTGCACTAAACCCTTCAATATGCAACCTTTTCGATGACCTGTCGATATTGCAGTTAATCCCAACATTATAATCTGCTGTTTACATTATACATATTAACGGCTAGATCTTCAGTTTTCATGAACATTCCATATCATTTGGTTTAGAGGGTTAAATACAAATAGAGTTAAACACCAAGAGGGTTAAATATTGTTCCACATGGATCATATTTTTTTATCATAGGTCAGCTTAAAATTGCTTGGAGTTTCAATATTTTTGCTTATGTTGTTCTATAAGCAAAGCTTTTGAAAAGAAAAGGTAATAGTTCCCTTTTAATTACAAATTTTCTGACATTTCAACTCCTTTAAGATAGATAGACACTATTATTATACCTTTCCAATATTTTTCTTTGTACAATTCATAGTCATAAAAAGTATATTTCTGTCCATTGTTGAGAAAAGGACTATTTACTGGTACATAGTCCAAAGACCGGTAAATATTACAGAGGCTATTAACCGGTCAGTGAATAGCACTGTGATGACTTTTCGGGGACTATTAAATGACGACGTTTATTGGTCAATGGTCGTGTTGTGTCTGCATGTCATTGAGTGATATTTTAAAGTAACATTTTTTAAAAGTTCTTGGCATTTAAAAAAATGTTAGATTCGGTTAATAAAACACTTATTTACTGGCTATTTGAACAACAGTAAGTTTATGGTTCCCCACGGCACCAGCTATTTCCTCCCGCTTTGCGTAGGGAAATAGTTTTGTCTCGGACAACCATAAACTTGCTATTATTGTCATAGCCAATAAATAACTGTATAATATTAATGTCCATGGTATTTTGCCATAAGTCGGCGAAATTGAAATAACAATCCTACAAACCCGAAGTATGTAATAAAAAGTATGGGTCACCATGATAGTTTTTTCTAGAATTGAGGTCACAATTTGGTCATTTTCAGCCTTTTACACCAAAATTTTTAAAGAATGTTCGAAAAAAAATATAAAAAGGCAATTTTCAGATTCACAGAAATAAACCTTTATGTATGAGATATTTATATATTTTTGTTAATAGATAGTTTACGGTAATATTAATTACTTACAACGAAATAATGTATATGTCACCATTCTTTTAACGGATATATTTGACAAAGTGTCAAGATTAAACATTATTTACACGAAAATGGAACTAATAACTAAATACCGAAGTTACTAATTTGTGGGGAAATTTTGGCACAACATGGCGTTTTACATCTATCAGTGAAATATGACGTCACAAGGAATAAGCTGTCAAATCGCTGTTTTGGACTTTTAATCAAACATGACCCGTATCCGACTGTTGGGTTTTCAAATGCGTCATTGAATTGTGCAGTGCAACAGTGTCTATCTACCTTAATGACACAAATCAATGCAATATGGTGTATAAGTTTCGTCATGTGACACCGGGATGCACGATGAAAGTTTCAATATTAAGCGAGACTAAAGACCCTATCATCTGAAAATTTCTTTATTGTGTTCATTTTCCTGTTGTTCTTTAACATCGTTGAAATTAAACGCTAATATATATAATTTTTCATTTCGGTATTCTTTATCAATGTGAAAAAGGAAGGAAATGAGGTCAATGTCAAGGAGACAACAGCCCATATGTTTACCTGTGTACTACTATTTCATAATTTCCCATATAATTTAACAATAAACCTTTTTATGGGGTTAAAAAAGAATGAATTAATGACCCTAGTATGCTGAGTTATGTGTAGATGGAGGTAAATGTTCAAACTTCAAAAACCGAGACTTAACACCACTCTGAACAATGACAAAACTTTATCCAATATTACTTAAAAAGGACCAGCCTCAACATTTTCACTGCGTATAAAGTCTAGTTTAAGTTTTGGTTGGATGTGAAAAAATAGGTAAAAAGTGGTCGGCGTTGAGATGGCTTGACTTAAAAAAGTAGACTTATGTTATTTATTGAATACTGAAGAGTTCTTAAATATATATGTGACTTATATTTCATGAGTTATGAAACATGGTCTAAAATAGAAAAAATGAAGACTAAGTCAATACTGGTTGGATGATAATAATATCGGTAAAAATAATTGGATTCAACAGACTTGCGTTCAAGGCCATAATAATAAAAAAGAATACTATATTCTTATCTCTTTAGACTCTTTTTTTCAGTACATAAGATAAATAGATAAATAGATAAATAAACTTATTATGTTCCTTTTAAAATGACACCGTGTATCAATAAATACTTATAAAAATGCATAATTTATTATTAAACCAGAGAATGTGTCTACAGTATAAGACAATAGAAAATCACTTTCAAGTGCCCTGCTGACATATTTTACGCAATAGATAACTTGGCCTAGGTCAATCGGGCATAAGAGTTCCTGGTCACTGAATTGAGATGGAATTATGTAGTGCTGTTAACATTGTTACCATTTAATTACAATAAAAAAAAATTGATGTAAAATAAATTTTAACCGCATTCACTGAGCATGAAATGTAGATCAAAGAAACAAACTAGAAATTACCCAGAAGGCTCTGCAGTACAATCAAAGATTAACCCTCTGATCAACCTTTCATTTTTGTAACGCTAATACTATTGTGAACTACTGAAGCATAAGATGTAGGGCAAAATGACAAACTGTCGATAGGACAATGCTCTTTATGCAAATAATAATAATAATAAATAAATAAATTAAAAAAAAAATAAAATAAAAAGACAAAATAGTAGTATCCAAACAGGTTCGAAAACTCATCCCACATTATGGCATGAATATAGAAAGCTTGTGATATCAAGTATTGACAGACGGAATTATGGGAATTTGACTAAGTCGGCAAAGAGAAAGTACTAACTCGTAAACAGATTGTAGTAACTTGACAGTCTGAAAATGTATCCCACAATATGGCTATGAAGAGATTATGCAAAATTCCAGTTTTGTATCATTTACCCTTGTAGAGAAAAACTTGTCAAAAGTTATGACGGACGGAATGACGATTACCGGTAAAACAGTATACCCCCTCCTCCTTCGGATGGGAGATATAAAAATCAGCGGTGAAAAGCAGACTATAATTACATTGTACATGCATAGAATATAACAATGCATAATTCAATAGACGTATAAACAATTAAAGGATATTGAGTCAAAGTAAAAAAAAAATACTTGATTAAACGAAGCAATGGAATAAGATTTTCATTATTCTTCATCTTGAATTCACAATGATGCCTTCAGCGATTTATCATTTATACAAAAACGTTTGAAGGTTCTTATTTGGTTTTAAGAGATTCTCAAATCCAACTAAAATTGTTTTGTCCCATTTGAATCCCACCATGAAAGGTTTTAATCTAAAGTTTTTATGTTTATTTGACGAGTTGTTCGAATGAAGGTTATAAAAGTTGAAAACCGGCTTTCAAATCTACCTTTAATGTAAATCAGATGACTTTAGATGTACCCACAAGAACTGAAACTTAATAAAGCAAACAATGATTCTAAATATTGCCCATTTCTCAATCTAACTATCATCGTTGACTCTGGAAAAATTAAAACTAAAATTTATGATAAAAGGGATGATTTTGATTTCACTATTACTAATTTCCATTTTCTTGATGGCGACGTTCCTGCAGCACCATCATACGGGATGTATATATCTCAACTGGTACGATTCGCACGCGTCTGATCTACTCTTGACGACTTTAATGAACGTAACCTTACTATCACATACAAACTATTGCAACAAGGTTACAGATTTCATAGACTGATAATTGAGGTTCCTCACTGTGTTGAAGACCATATGGTGACCCCTAGATGTCTTGTTTTTGTTTTTGTTTCTGGATATGGGATGTTGTCTCCTTGACATTTACCCCATTTCCTTTCTTTTTCATACATTTAAGAAGTTTTATAGAAGATATGAACATTTGGTATCTAAGTATAATAAGACTCGGACACAGCTTATTACTAAAGGCACTTCTCACCCTCTTTTTTACGGAAATGTTGTTAAAAAACGTCAAAAAATGATTTAAAAAAATCCAGAAAATCTGGGACGTTACTTACATTCTTTACGTAATAGGGGATATTGACCAGATATTCTTCATGATTCCGTTAAATTAGCTTTGGGATCAAATGACCTGAAGATTTTACAATTACACTGGCCTCTCAGTGATACTGCCGATGTCTACTGAAATCCATGATGATTCTTTACCAAACCCTTCGGGAAGTTTTGAATTTGATTATTATTCCGTAGTGCGACAGTGTTTTACCAGTAGACTAGGCTCCTTGAGCTAGCCGGCAGTTTAGTGGCGAGCACTACTCGAGCCATTTTTCTAAATTACGTTTTGTCTATTCTTTCCTTTTCAAGATTGTGGTCTTACAGTTAGGGGTCTACCTGTATTGGGTTTTATTTGTATGTTTATTATACTATAGGGAAACGGGATAGAGAAAGGGGAGGTGTGGGTATCCATAAACCGGTTTAACCCTACCGCTGGCTGTTGCCAGTGCCGGTACCAAGCCCGGCTATCCCGAGTTCCTATCGTTATCTATGTTTGTCATTTGTCATTTTATTGTTTTTCTTGTGCAGTTCCCTGGTTGATTGTGGCATGTGATTGTAATGTTCGGCCCTTGTAAGTGTTTCCTGTTATCTTCCTTTCATTAATTTAGAGACAGGATTTTAATCAATGTGAACGAATATGACATATAAGCAAAAGAACGGTAGCTGTATCTAACGTGATATGCAACAAAAACAAGACAGTTTTTTCGAAAAATCAATGCGGCTCCAGAAAGCCTTTGACGATAGCTAAAGAATGGGTATATTCATTAAAATGAATTATACTTTGTAGGCATATCAGTAAAGAATCAGGTTAGATAACTCTCCGGCCAAAAATCTGTGACCTTTTGTTTGAATTGATATTTTATTGTGAAATAATGTAATAAAATGTTTGAAAAAGGTAAAATATTTAATTTCGGATTGTAAACATTCTTTCTGCACAATGTTTGTTTATTTTATAGTTGGATATAAAAAATGCCAAATTTTCATAAATTTCATATAATGATTATTTTCTTAAAAACCGCATTTTCAGTATGTTAACTTGGGAACCCACTAAAACCCATCTGGCATATGGAAGATTTATACTTCACATATCTGCAGTGCAAATTTCATTATAATCGGACCTATGGAATTTTTTGGCTTTACTGTTAAAAATGTAAATTTTTGTAGTTTTTGCTCGTGGTCTTTCGATTTTGAGTCGAGTTATGTTCCTTTGGCTACAAATTTTTAGTTTTTCCCACTTTAAATGTGCTGCCATCTGGCGTTAATTGATATACCTATACTTTGTATGAGAGACAATAAGTTTTTTATTTACAATTATGTGTGATGTTGTTGTGTTTTTCCTCGCATCCGACCGGAAATCGTATTATCCAAAAAATGAAACAAGACTTTATACCCCTTGATTTTTCAATCTGACTAAACCAATTATATGCGAACTCTAATTCTCTTAACAATTCGCTGAAAACTCAGCTTACCATAGGTGGTTAAATTTTCAATGTATTAATAAAAAAAAAACAATAATAAAAACAACATCATTTTACCTTGAAATGGATTTCCCTGGTTTTCTTGTAGATGATTGTCTTTGTCAAAGATAAGCCTCATTAGACAATCTTCATTAAAATCTGAATTACCTAAAAGTATAGATGATTTTTTTTCAATTTTTCTTGCCTTAGGAAATATCAATGACAATGCTACATTTTAGCCTTTTATGATTTATTACAATTTACAATATATTTTGTGAATTAAGTGAGCATTTAATAATATTCTAATTCAAATTATGAAAAATTAAAGATAATTAAAATAATAATGTTTGAGGTCTAAGCTATATGACAAGCGTGATGATTTTAATTTCCCCATTGTGAACTTTCCCTTTCTTAGCAGCAATATACCTACCTCTCCAGCCTATGGAGTGTACATTTCACAGTTGATTCGTTACTGTCGAGCTTGTAGTTTGTACAGTGAATTTTTGAACAGAGCAAAAACACTGTCCCAAAAGCTGCTTAGTCAGGGATTTGTTCAACCTTTGTTAATTTCATCCCTCAAGAGATTCTATGGCCGTCACCATGGCATCATTGAAAGATATGACATGTCAGTATCCCAAATGAAAGTGGACATTTTCAGCTAGATTCACGTCTTCCCGGATTTGGCTGCCGACTTTGACATTTTCCCGGATTGAATCACTCACAGTGTGACGGGTGCTGTTAACAGAGCAGGACATGCTTACCCTTCCGGAGCACCTGGTGTCACTCTCAGTTTCACTGGAGTTCACACTGTGAGTGCCTTTGTTCTGAATGTTGTGGTTTCTGGTTCTGTGCTTTGTGTCTGTCTGGCGTCATTGTTTTTGTGCCTAACGTCATTGTTTTCTGTGTTCTCGTTTTTGCCCTGTCTTTGGACTTCGATTTTTGTGAATTTTACCCCTTTGTTCCTTCGGTATTCTACTGCCGTTGTTGTCTTAAACATTAAAACAATAATAAAATATTTTGCTCGATTACTTATGCCACCTATAAGATAATTTTGCCTGGCAAATTTACGCTCCAGAAGAAATCAATAAGCCTAATTTTTTAGGTAGGAATAAAAACATGATTCGCAATATTTAATGAAGTAGCAATATGTGCGATATTTATGACGTATGCATAGGTTATATATATTTTCACTTCTATAAACTGTACAAGTCACAAACTCTCATATTTATCTGTAGTGGACATCTAGGCCAAAACGATTCAAGAAAGCAAATGAAGCTAACGTATAACAGAAGTACTGTATTTGTATAAAAAAATGAATGATTTGCCATGTTTGGCATTCATATTCACAGTTGTTACATAATATTAAAATAATTACCAAAATTGGTAAAATAAAAAAGGCAATTACCATATATCCTGATAAACTCATAGACAGCATTTCTGATTTCAATTTCCGGTATATCATACTCCTGAAGTCTTTTGAGAACAGGGTGGTTAATATTGTAACCAGCTGTAAAATATGTTATGATATAATTGAATAGAGCATGGAGGTATAAATATAGAAGGAGCTACAACAAAACGACTTCAATCGTTCCATCTGCGATGCCGCCTGTAATATGATAGCTCGATAATTGATTATGTTAATTGGAACTCGGCATGTGATCGGTTCGAAAATTATAATTTTTGGTAGTTATCGTTTTTGAATAAATTGATTTTAAATGGCCATAAATGGCAGTTAAAACAAAAGAGAAAATTGTTTTGTAAGACCGAAATGTTATATTAGAGTGCACACAAGAGATACGTCGACACATGTAAAACATTACCATGATTCCAAAATACATCACTTGTATAATAACTGGTACTAATATATTCAATAATTTTTGGTAATATTGGTCCCACTGGATAAAAATTAAAATCTGGTAAATCGGATACCTCCGACTGAAATAATAAAAAGAACATTGACCATTCATTTGGATAATTGAATTTAATTATAATTGAATTTTAATATGACGTCCTTTAATCGCCTTGTGTCCATAACCGTGATAAAATCTGCATATATTTGTGGGTATTGTCATGACAATCGACGGTACTTTTGATAACGTAATAGACAGTTTGACGACAGTTTTTGCAGCATCATAGAACAAAGCGTCATATTTTACGGTTTCACCTATGAATACATAGACGATTTCATCTTTTCTTTACCCTGTAAGTGTCATATTAGAATCGAAATTATTCACGGAAGCGTGAATATATGTTGATTTTACCACGGGTTGGCCCTTTATGCCTATATTTTACCCCTCGCATACGATCCGGGTAAAATATTTGCCATAAAAGACCAACCCGTGGTCAGATCGCCATATATTCACGCTCCCGTGAATTATTTCTTAATTATAAAAGTCGACATATTTTGCAAGAAAAAAAATAGTACAAGATGACGAATTGTTGTTACCGCACTATTCTGACATCAAAATTTAACTTCCACAAACCTCGAGTACTAGCATTTCTATCCCTTTTTTTAAAAGAAGCCAATGGATATTCTAATACTTGAAAGCGTATCTTTCCTCTTTTTGATTTTTTATTTGAAATAGGACACAAAATTAGCTTGAAAATTAAAAGTTAAGACATTGTAACTCCAGTATGTCCCAGTTGGTAGAGATGAGACAACGGATAAAAAAATAAAATGATTTTTTTAATTAAACAATGCTTCTTTTATTAAAATCATTTCCAAAAAGAAAAGTTATTGTATAAAATCTCAAGTGAAATCTGGCACGAATATGGTCCGAGGATAAATCTATAAGCTATATAAATACATATGAAACAGTAGGTAAATTCAAATAAATGAAGATTGAAAAAATTAAAAGTGGTATATATAATAAATCGGATCTTGATAAAAAAAAGTGACATATATCGGCACGGCATGCACATGTCTTACAATGATCGACATCTCGATAAAATTGTCAAATTTCAAACCCAAAATGCGGCTTTCCGGCAATATCCGGCAAATGCAGCACAAACATTGGATGAATCTGCATTTCAAGTTCTTTTATAACCTATTTTTTTTCAAAATCCGCTCTTGACCGGAACATACAGAATTTTGGTTTAATCGGAACTGCATGAAATATTAAAACGACCAACCAGTGATTTTTAGATGCGGTAATTCACGTAAATGTGGACCGATTTCATAGATTTTTACACCATTCGATTTCTTGCAACCATAGAAAACACCTGTAACACAAACGACACATTTGAAATGTAGCGCTAGGTTCCCCGTTGTGTACTATACATGTCAGACAAGGTAAAAAACCACGTGATTTACTTGATAACAAAGTTGGCCACCACAATAGCGGCATCGCAGATAGTAACCAAAAGGGTATTATGAAATTGATGCTAATTAGATAAATCCCATATTTTTACTACAGGGCTCTGTGTGTCATAAATAAGTAATATTTTTTTTGTTGTAGCTCCTTCTATGTTAATACCTCCATGAATAGAGTAACTATGATTCAAGTTTAACTGTTAACATTGTATACGGATTAAACCAAATAACACATCGAAAGAGCTATATCATTCTTACTCGACAAATTGGTTGCTTAGTGCGAGTAATAATATTATTCAAGAAGATGTAAAGTACAAAAATGTTAACCTCACACTTTGCTCTGGTACATCTGTATATAGATATTAATAATAAAATACTTTCTTTAAAATGTAATTGTATTTAAACGAACACACACAATGTCACAACATGTTTTGGTGCACACTTGATGATTTTACACTTAACCATCTGTTTATTTGCACCTGCAAAATAAACAATATGCCTACAGTTTTGAATGAATTAAATATGTACATCAAACATTAAAACGGTGGGAAGAAGTTCTCAAATACAAATATAAATACTGAACAAATGAAACTGATTTGATCATAGAATACAAACCTGATCTCATTGACTTTCTTGTATGGTTGTTTGTTGTAAAAGCTTCCGATACGTTTTGATCTCTCTGTCTTTCCTGAAAAAAAAGCATATTAATATATTCTTAAATCCACTACTACATCCACATCTGTACATACTGATCCATGAATAGTAATTATTTTAACGATTTTGAAAATTTACCGCTCGGTCTAAACATGCCAAAGTATATACTTCCCACTGATAAGAAAAGGATTATATATTCAAATATATCGAATTTCTACCAGTCCAACGATAGTCAAAATGTAACTTCATTTTGCATATATTGATCATTTTGCAGGACTGATAGTTTTACTGATACTAGAATAGAATTTTAATTTTGTTTTAGTTCTTCCTTTTCATACACTTATAAAAAAACCTGCAATATCACTAACACTTTTTAATTTCTGGTTTCGACTCAATCACATGAACTACGAAATATTTCATTCCTTTCAACAATAAATAAAGTACCTCTGTTTTAGCTTTGACGTCATCAATATATTGTCGTCCTTTCATTTTGATAACAAATTTGCAGTACGGAAACCATCGCGCGTGCTCTTCCCATGGTATATCACCTGCTTCCCAGTGACGTAGTCCACCGTCACAGTAGTGACAACGAACAACATCTTCTTCACCTAAATGAATCAGAAGCAACCCATAAAGAATTATTTCGAGATTCATTCCCACTTTGTCTGATGATTCACAAAAGAAAGGTTGCTAGGTTGTATAAGCCGAAAGAAGGAGGTGTGATGTATCGTTCAGATCATGTTTTATACAGATTATGCGGTATACGAAAGGAATACAAAAAATGTTTGAATGCGTTAGATAGTATAACGATCTCATGAACACTGCACTTAAATCCTAAAAGGCGGCTGCGCTATCGACAGGGTTTAACATGTAAAGATGATGTTACCTTCTTTAAAAAAATAAACTGAGCTTTCACTTTCAATTTACATTCATTGATATGATTCTACACGGGGCTTTCTACTTGTATTTTGATAACTGTGTGCAAAGATATCATGCTTCGTCTTCCAAAGAATCAGATGATCCCACTAGTTCCTGTTTGAGCTTTGATATATGTATCAGGAAACATTCGTGTTTCAATGGTTCGTGTATTTTTTAATCAATTCTCGGTTTGTGCTATAGTTTTGTTTCTTTGTTTAATCCTGTTTGCCGTTCTTAAATAATCAATAAAGAATATGTTGTTAATGCAGATGAGACAAAGTGGTAAAACAAGCAATTAAACAACGATTTTACTGTTGTTCTTCACCTGAAACATACATGTACTTTAAGGCGTTTTAATAGAGGAATTGTATATATATATATTAAAGTCAAATTGACCAAATTGATAAACTTGATAATACATTAGTTATCATGACAATGTAAGATGATTTCAGTTGAACATACTTATCTTTGAAAACACAGGAAATAATATGGTACAATGAATAATTCCAAATTTTGAAAATGTTCTTACCAGTATAGAAAAACCCAGCATCTGCTAATATTTGTGGCGTCTGTTCAATGTCAGATCTCCAATCAGTGAATGTTGATATACGTGATTCTTTATCGTCATAGGCTGCATGTTTTGGATTATAAATCTGAATGTTGATATAACGATACAATCTTATTTTTTAGGGAAAAAAACTTATTGAAAGTTTATTGTAATGACAAAACCTGACACTGACCAGGTACAAATGGTTCAATCTAATGCCATTCAAAATAAATTGTTTCTCAAATCTTTTTATTTTAAATTTGATGCGGGCGGGGTTTTTATTTCATGATAAATTTTGATGTAACTATTACATATTTTTTAATACATCTGAGCATAAATAAAAAGATATCTTATCATACAAATATTTTTGTAAGATATTGAGCTTTTAGTTACCTTTACATTGTTGAAAATAAAAAAAAAATCGATGTAAATTAATTGCCAGATAATCAACGTCCAAATTTAAATTTCATTTTTCAAAATACGAGGTTTCTATTCCCAAACATGTACATCAAGAGAAGTACCGACTGTGTACATTGTATTTCACATAAGCTTTTCACAATAAATATAACAACAATGACTTGAAAAGTAAACTTATCTAATTTCAAATATTGATTATAAGCATTTTTCATTTTATATATCGTCATCAAATTTATGTTCACATACACAAAAAGCGTCGTGTGCAGTCTAGTGTAAAGAACTTAATATTAATATTAATGATGACACTATGACAAATGGCAAATTAGAAATTGAATTTTTGAAGAAAACCATTGAAATCATGAGGACTCAAATATAATACGGGAATTTAGAGTCGTGTTCATTCTGACAACATTTTTGTGTATTATGCGAAAAAAATCAATACATCAATACCTTGGGATGGAATCACTAATTAATGAACACTGTTGAGCCAAGGGTGATTTATATTTAATCGATTTGTAGCGCTTCAGATTAATAGTTTTTCATTAATTAAAATTTAGTTAAATAATTGTCATACAGGACAAATTATAAGTACACTTCAATTTAATAAATAGTTTGTTTTAGGTGGTATATATTTATATTCAATAGGACTGGATTCCGATAATACTTCTCACTGGTATTCAATTACACGAGAGTTCCTATCTCGAAAGTCCTGTTTTAACGTTATAGGAATTGGATTTTTCTAGATCTTATCACGTCGATGGCATGAACTATCCAACGTTTCCAATAACAAGCGCATGAATCATGTAATTCAACTATAAACATATATGCAAAGGGTCTTTCCTATTATCAAAATGATAGAAAGGCAAAGAAAATGGACATTTTCTGTATTCGATATAATATAGATGTCTGAAACTTAAACTTGTTGCAATCTAACCACAAACATATAAGAAAAGAGACATTTTCTTTATTCAATATAATTTCGAAAACTGTAATAGTAAAATTTGCAGTAATTTAACCATCATATCTGAAAAGATTTTTTTTCTGATTTTGATATGATATCGATGACAAGTACTTCAATCTACTGTAGTTTTAGCAAGAGGAACAAAAATGCTGGTAAAGGTTCTATTTTTACCAAAAATATCAAAAACGGATATTTATGGTTCACATTATTGTCATTTTATCAAAAAATATAATAAAGGTATGATGCTTTCCGTCTGCTTAATTACGCTTATCCGATCTAACACCGACATTTTTATATTATATTCACTTACAAAAATAGGAAAACAGCAAACACCTACAATGGCCAGGAACTACAATCACATGCCACAATTTACAACAAACTGCACCAGAAAAATTATAATGAAAACAAGAGACAAACATAAATAACGATAGGAACTCGGGATAGCCGGACTTGGTACCGGCACTAGCAAAAGCCAGTGGTAGGGTTAAACCGGTTTATGGGTACCCAAACCTCCCCTTTCTCTATCCCGTTTCCCTATAGTATCATAAACATGCGAATAAAACCCAATACAGTTAGACTACTAACTGCTTTTATACTAATGGAATATATTATCACTATTAAAGCGTTTGCACTTTGAGCTTAAATCCCAGCAGGGTTGGCATGTCACAAAAATTGTGGATATTTGTTTCAGCGTCTAGTCCCCTAACCAAATTACACCCTGCAAATGAGGTGAATCGTATATCCCTTAATAGACGAAACTCAGATAAATAAAACCCCTTCACAAAATTAAAAAAGAGTGCTAAAAATGCACTTAAATTAAAAAAAAGTCATATCGCTTAAAAAATGTTTTATTTCTATTCCTTCACAGAAATGTGATCAAAATTCTAACTTCGTCACAGAAATTTACCGATTGTCTTAAAATCCACACCGACAATCACTGAATCAAACAAAGTGTTCATTGAAATGCATTTTATCTTACTTTATTTCTTAACATGGGAAGAAATATAACTTTTATCGTAGTTATTTAAAAGCAATATCATTACATTTACATGTTTAAAAGATAACCTTGCGATTCCCTTGTTTATTGTTTATGCTTTACACTATTTTTAGTTCTCAAGTCAGTTGTTTATGTTCTTTTCAATGAATGATTTTTTTCTGTTATTGTAGTATT
>MJUU01011568.1:3853-19474 GCA_002080025.1 Modiolus philippinarum
TATTGTAAAAAATGAAAAGAAACCTTGTAAATATTTCTATAAAAATTTTTTGACAGATATATGTAACAGTGAACAGATTATAGCATCTCAAGATAAATCGGAAAGGGACTTAAATATACAGAAGGAAACTTGGGACATGATTTACTCCATGCCTTTTATAGTCACCAAAAATTCCTTTTTGCAAAATTTTTGTTACAAAATTGTACATCGGATTTTACCTTGTAATTCTTTTCTTCACAAATGTAAACTAAAGGAGACCGAACTATGTACATTTTGTTCCGAAAATAAAGAAACATTGCTTCATATTTTTTGGGAATGTAATCTGGTCAAAAATTTTTGGTTGGCCATGATAAATTACTTTCGGCCTTTTGGAATTATTATACCATTTTCGGCTGCAGAAATTATTTTTGGAGTTTTGGATGAAACTTTAGAAAGCAAAACCGTAAATAATATTTTGATGCTTTTTAAATACTATATTTATAAATGTAGATGTAAAAATACTATTCTGTCCATTAATGGAGGAATAGAATACTTGAAATATTGGGTAAATATAGAAAAACATTCATCTTGTTTTGTATCCCCTGCACAAAAAGATATGATTAAAAGAAAATGGCAACTTCTTGAAGCAGTTTTGTCCTAAAAAATAGAAGGAAAAGAAAAACTTTGTAATTTCAAATAGGTTATTTGTTGATTATATATATGTATATCTAGTACTATCACTATAGAATATGTGTATTGTCTAATGTCTGATGTCACATGTTTCTTGAAAAAAATAAAAAAGTTACAAAAAAAAAAAAATATTATTATATGTCTCTGACGATAAAGAGAATATGACTGGTCAGAGCAATCGGGATTCTACAGCGATGGAAACGGTAAACATTCCTTACCATACGCACCACGACGAGCGCACACGATTCACACGTTGAGCGCACAAGATTTGCACAGTTAATGATACAGAATAGCGTGTAGTCCCAGCATGTATAAAAGAAAAGGCATATTTTCTCCATTTAACATAATATTTATGGCCTTCAATTCTGAAATTTATTGTAATTTAACCTAAACCATATAAAAAGGCACATTTTCTCCATTCAATATTAATTCGATGTCCGCAATACTGATACTTGCTATAATTACACCTAAAACAAATAAGAAAAGGCACATTTTCTCCATTCGATAGTATATATGACTGCAACACTGTAACTATCTGTAATTTAATCTACAACATATAAGAAAAGCCATATATCTCCATTGATAGTATATAATTACCTGCAATACTGAAAGATATTGTAATTAAGAAGAAAAGGCAAATTTTGTCCATTCGATATTATATCCATGCCCGCATTATTGAAACTTGTTGTGATTTAACCTAAAACATATAAGAAAAGGTACATTTTCTCCATTCGATAGTATATCAATACCCGCAATACTGAAATTTTCTGTTATTTAACCTACAACACAGAAGAAAAGGCAAATTTTGTCCATTCGATATTATATACATGCCCGCAATACTGAAACTTGCTGTAATTTAACCTAAAACATGTATAAAAGGAACATTTTCTCCATTTGATGTTATAACGATGTCCGCAACACTGAAACTTGCTGTAATTTGACGTAAAACATATAAGAAAAGGCAAATTTTGTCCATTGGATATTATATCCATACCTACTAATTATTACTAAAACTTGCTTTAAAGGCATATAATTCTCTGACTTGCTGTAAATTTACAAGAAAAATATAACAAAAGTCACATTTTAAATGCTGGTTGGTGTTGTCAAGGAGTTGTGAATATTCATATTAATGAGGATTTATTGTGCATATTATTTTCATGTTACCAATTCCAGAAGTACATTATAAGGACATATAATTGTGGTGTTCGATGTATCTAATTAATATATTGGTATTTTTTGTTATCTTGTAAAATTTGCGGTTGTAAAAAAGGCTGTATTAGCGTTAAAAAATAGAAATCAAATAATAATTAATCTGTTGTACAGAAAGCAGCAAAATATATCTATAAAATGTGCGAATTTTTAATGAAACGAGTAACCGCACGTTACAGATGTGAACGTAAAAAAAATTACACGATGCATGCACACGAGGAACGCTTTTTTCGAATGTTGAACCAGAACGTTATGATTTCCATCTCTGTATGACAAAAAGAGCGGTCAGGGTTCTACGACTGGTCAGAGCAGTCAGGGCTCTATGGCAGGTCAGATCAGTCAGGATTCTTAGACTGCTCCAAGTTAACTTCAAGTTAAGTTAGGACTGTTCTCATGACTGCTCCCCAAGTTAACTTGGACGAGAGGTTATGTCTGCACCATACTGTAGCAGAATACTTTTCTCTCTAAAATTTCAGTTTTCTTGTTTGGTTTCCATGACAACTGAGAAATCCACTATCCATTGTATCCAATATCATAACACCATTCAAAAAAAATTTAGGCAGGGGTTCCCCTTATAATCTTAAAACAACGGCAGTAGAATACCGAAGGAACAAAGGAGTGAAATTCACAAAAATCGAAGTTCAAAGACAGGGCAAAAACGAGAACACAGAAAACAATGGCGCTAGAAACAAAAACAACGACGCAAGACAGACGCAAAGCACAGAAACAGAAATCACAACATTCAGAACAAAGGCACTCACAGTGTGAACTCCAGTGAAACTGAGAGTGACATCAGGTGCTCCGGAAGGGTAAGCATGTCCTGCTCTGTTAACAGCACCCGTCACACTGTGAGTGATTCAATCCGGGAAAATGTCAAAGTCGGTAGTCAAATCCGGGAAGACGTGAATCTAGCTGAAAATGTCCACTTTCATTTGGGATACTGACACGTCATGTCTTTCAATGATGCTATGGTGACGGCCATAGAATTTCTTGAGGGATGAAATTAACAAGGGTTGAACAAATTCCTGACTAAGCAGCTTTTGGGACAGTGTTTTTGCTCTGTTAAAAAAAATCACTGTACAAACTACATGCTCGAAAGTAACGAATCAACTGTGAAATGTACACTCCATAGACTGGAGAGGTAGGTATATTGCTGCCAAGAAAGGGAAAGTTCACAATGGATTTTAAATGATGAAACTTTGGTTAAAACGAAAACAGGAATTTTGCGTGGTGCACTATAAAAGTGGCCCTATCCTGTCTATGCGTGCAGGTTATATTCATGTTAACATGTTTTATTTTGAAGAGTGGACATAGGACTGAAAAAGGTCAACACAGAACATAATTTGGGGGGAGGGGTGCACTTAAAGACATTTTCAGCCCGTGGCCTAATCCTTTCACTGCATGTATGTCCGGTTGCAACTCCACAGTATTTGTTATTGAAAGGTCGTAGTGTTCATTACAGAATTAAGCAAAAAAAAATAATAATAATAATAAAAATAAAATAAAAAAAAAAAGAAAAATAAAAGAAAAAAAACATCTTGAATCACAGTTCGGAAGAAAAAAGTATTTTAAGAGTTTATTAATGACAATCACATAATGTTTTATTCAGGTCATTTTTTAAAACACACAACTTATTTTTAACTATCCTTTCCCTTTCCTTCAAAACAGATACCTATCAGTTTTTTCGCCTGAATACTAAACTGATTTCGACCTGAGAATTGAAACAACAACGACATAAATGAAAAAAAAAAATGTAAAGAGAAATAGAGTATCACCCCTATTAAGCTTGGTAATGTTTAGGTACAGGTAATGTTCTAATATCAGAAACCGTACCTAAACATTATCCTGAACCGGGACAAAACGTTATCCAATGTTATTGAAAATAAGAAATTTGTTTACATTTTTCTCAACCGACCTAAACATTATTCAACCGGACTAAACCAATTCTACGCGAATCCCACTTTCAGCTTGATAGGGGTGATTATGAAAAAGAAAGGAAATAGGGTAAATGTCAAGGAGACAACATCCCATATCCATGTTAAAACGACCCAAAACAAGGCATCTAGGGGGTCACCGTACGGTCTTCAACACAGTGAGGAACCTCACACCATATAGTAAGCCTAAATGGCCCCAAAAAGGTAAAAAAGTGAATAAATCAATGGAAACAAATCACATCCATAACCCAAATATCAAGAAACTAAAATTTCATAAGAAGACAAGGACAAGCCAATGACCAACATATTCCTGACTTGGGACAGGCGCAAAAATTGCGGTGGGGTTAAACTCGTTTTCTTGGATCCAAACCATCCCCCTATGTGTGGTGAATGGCTAAAAAATAAATACACAAAAAGACTCACAGTCAAAATCAAGCTAGAAAAAGTCCAACTTATCAAGACGAGTACCCTTACAATGAAGTACATAAAACTTTAAGACAATATACACAGGTATTGTCCAGACAAATGCTCGCAGTTACTGACAGCTAGCTATGTTAATTATCAGTAGTTAAAAAACTAGAAACGCACCAAAATTAACAATGATAGAAGGGACATACGCGGAAAATAAATAAGATATATGAAAATAATTACAAAAATCAAACCTGAGTTCAATCGTTCCTTTATCCGTACTTTTATTGCCCTGTGTAAAGTATATATAAGATATTAGAGTTATAGCCATAAAACTGGTGTATCAAATATCAATATCGAACATATCAAATATCAAATGTTTAACAGACTTAAAATAGAACAAAACTTAAGTTAATCTATTGTAAAAACACGACTGATTTGTCATTTGTTTCATTTTTATTGTTTTATTACATTTAATACAATCATTTATTTGATTTATTTATTTACTTTAAGTCAACCGTAAATAGTTAAAATATACATCAATGGCTGAACAATGTAAATGTTTGCTCCATTGCCGGTCGTATTTTTCATTTATCTTAGCTAAATGCACCGACGGATGACGGTGTTTGTAAGAGTACTTTGCCCGATATGTCATGCTTGTTGACGACCCCGCAAAATGGATATATGGATGTAGCGTTGTTCAACATTTAGCAAGTGAATTCCAATCAAACCGGTGATAGGGACCGTCTTGAACTTACTTTGAAGTAGGAGTGTTTGCTCTTTGTTAAAGGCCTCATGGTGACTTAAAGATGTATTTATAGGGATTTTGTACCATGTACATTAACTCCATATCCCTTTATTTGTTCATTCGCTGCCTTCATTAATTGCTTATGAAAAGAAAATCAAAAGTCTGCGTTCATTATTTAACAAAACAGTTGCTTCCTTAGTTATTTTAAAGGCCAGATGATTATGAAACCCTTCATTGCTCAAACTTTTACCATGGCTGTTACATAGTTTTAGAATTGTAAACCAAAAATATTACACAAAAAATATTTTACCATAAAAACTAGGTTCTGTTAAATTTGATTCAGGTTTTCCAGAAGAAAATTGATTTCCGTTTTGCATAGCATCCAGTGTAATTGAACAAATAATGAATTTAATGTGACTTTGTTGTTTATAACCGTCACTTTCGGTTATAACTGGGCTTATTGAGCACTATATATGTTGGTGCCTAATGAACAAAAGACATTTTTAAAGAAAATATGAGTATATGGAATTTGCGACTATTTCATAGTGTTGGGATACAAAAAATATACTGCTTCTCTGTAAAGTATTGGGAAACTATCTTGATTTTTTACAGGTCATTCCATTAAAATAAACACATCTTGTCACTTGCTCTCCAAATTATACCTAATAACTAAATACCGAAATTACTGTAAACAGTTCTCGCCACAATATAGCTGAAAAATTGCTGAAGTTGCCGTAAAACATCAATCAACCAATACTGTAAATATGGATTCTGTGTATGACCATTTCGAGAAATTATGTCTCTCCAGTGCAGTTAAATTATAAATATTTGGAAGACCATACACTCAAAGATGTTTAAAACTGATAGAGAAAAAAAAACGATATGATCTAAATGGAAAGCCAAAAATCAGCTATGGACAGAGCATGAAAGAGATAACCCTAAGTTTAAACAAAATTTACAAAAAATTAGATATTTAGATATTGCAAGTTTCCAAATAAAATCGGTTTTCGGGTCGGCTAAATTATTAATTGTTACCAGTAATAAGATATTGAAAATAGACCATTTTCAACAATCCAGTAGTCAGGCGTGTCCGAGAGGAAAATTATACCATGCGTTTCATAGAAATGAATGGATTTATCGAAATTCTCAAAACTTATTGATGCTTCATGCTGTGTATTGCTCTCAGTGGATGTCATTGGTACTGGATTTGGCTCCCTTGAAACACGTGTACGTATAAAACTGTATATTATGCAACTTTGATCTTTTTCTATTCCTATCTTAGGGTCATAAAAGAGCTGAATCTATATATTTTATTTACCTATGTAATAATGTTTTATGGTATTTTAGCAAATGGGTTTAATAACACAATATCCAACAGAATTGTAATAGACGAAATCGAAAGGGCAAAAAGACAGGCAAATTGTGTTAAATACATTGTAGCTTATTTTCTGTTCAGAAAGAATTAAAGCTTAATTCAGAATTCAGCATACTCGACATGCATATAAGTCCTTATACAAACCAGTGCAAGTAAGAAACGACAGTTCCTTGAACTTAAGGTAAATAGACACTGTTGTGCTGCGCAANTCAATCGCGCATTGAGAAATGTGTCGACTGCGCCAAGAAACGCTTTGGGGTTGCCTTTATACCACTGTACACAAGAAAAAAATCAATGAACATCATTTGGAAAAAATGCATTGCAGTCTTGCCAAATGGCTATGTAAAAGTCTGCTGTTTCAGGTGCTTTCTTCGACTTGACGGAAATGGCCGAGTGATGTTCCGATTGGCTGCGCAATTCAATCGCGCATTAGAAAAATAAAGAGTCGGATACGGGGTAGGTTTGATTTTCGTGCCGGAACAGTAATATGACGATTTTTCCTTTGTGACGTCATAATTGAATGACAAATGTGAAACGTCATAGACCGTCATATTTCGTTTAGTTTTCCGCGAATTAACTCCCTTTTCCCGTAAATTACATTTACTCCGGAAACTTTGCAAAATATCTCCGTTAAAAGCATGGTGACATATACATTTTATTATTGTTAACAATAAATTACATCATAAACTATCTGTTCACAAAAATACATCAAATTCTGATGGATAAAAAGTTCATTTCTATTAAGCTAAAAATTGCCTTTCCATATTTTCCCCGTACATTCTATGTAAATTATGGTGAAAAATGGCTAAAAATGAGCAAACTTTGATCCCAATTCTACAAAAAGCAAGCATAGTGACCCATACTTTTTATTAGAGATTTCGGGTAATTAGGATTTGTTCTTCAATTGTGCCGACTTACAACAAAATCTGATGGATATGAATATTGCTGTCTATCTACCTTAAGATCAAGTCGAAGTAAATGACTGAAACCGTGAATTTTTTTGTTGAAATTTTTTAATATGATGTTTCTATTGTTAAGTAGATTCGTAATACCAAAAATAAAATTGGGGTAACCGATCTCGTTTTTTTAGCTCAGCTGGCCATAGGCCATGTGAGTTTTTGCCATCACTAGGCGTCCGTCGTCCGTCCGTCCGTCCGTTAACTTTTATTCAAAGACCTTCTCCTCTGCAACTACTTGGCCAATACTACCAAACTTGGCCTGAATCATCACCAGGGTATGCTCTTTCAATTTTGTGATTTTTATGTCCGTAGACCAAACAACATGGCGGCTGTTACTAAAAATAGAACGTAGGGGGGTAAACTGCTGTTTTTTGCAAATTACTAAAAAAAAACCGTTACACATATAAAAAATCTGACATGGATAAAAATAATCAGCATGATGAGATCTACCCGCCCTGCAATTTTGAAGAATATCCGATAACCCGTCTTGGGGTTATTGCCCCCTTTCCGTAAAATTTCGTTTTTTTTGTTACTTTTAGTCTTATATATTGAAAATGGTAGAAGATAGAAGTAAAGTTTTAGTTACAAAAATGGCCAGCATAGTAAGATCCACATGTCCTGCAATTTTGAAGAAAATCTGACGACCCACATAGGAGTTATATCCCCCTTTTCTTTGAATTTTCACGATTTTTTTTAACATTTTTACTTCTATTTCAAAAAGGTAAAATGTGAATTGCATCGAGCTTTTCCAGGACTACAATTTATATATTTGTCCAGAAGGTTAGCATCACATCCAAGATGGCTGCCACTAGGGAACATAGTTTAACATAGGACCCTATGGGAAATGAATTCAATAATCTTCTCCTCTGAAACCACTGAGCCAAATTGGGACCAAATTTTGTCACAATAGTCCTCAGGTAGTCCCCTTTAAAGTTCGTGATTTTTGTGGTTGTACCTCATCCAAGATGGCCGCCAGCGGGGAACATATTTTAACATAGGGACCCTATGGGAAATGCATTCAAAGATCTGCTCTGCTGAAACTACCCAACAAATTGGAACCAAACTTTATCATAATAGTCCTTGGATGGTCTCCTTTAAAGTTTGTGATTTTCATGTTCGCACTTCATCCAAGATGGCCCCAGCGTGGAACTTAGTTTAACATAGGACCCTATGGGAAATGTATTCAAAGATCTTCTTCTCTGAAACTACTGAGCCAATTGGAACCAAACTCGATCACAGTAGTCTTTAGGTGGTCCCCTTTAAAGTTTGTGATTTTTATGTTCATACCTCATTCAAGATGGCTGCTAGCAGAGAACATAGTTAAACATAGGGACCCTATGGGAAATGCACCCAAAGATCTTCTTCTCTGAACTTACCAAGCCAAATTCAACCAAACTTGGTCACAATATTCCTTGGGTTGTCCCCTTTAAAGTTTGCGATTTTTACATTCGTACCTCATCGAAGATGGGCGCCAGCGTGGAACACCGTTGAACATATGGACCCTATGGGAAATACATTCAAATGTCTTCTCCTCTGAACCTACTGAGCCAATTGGAACCAAAGTTGGTTACAATAGTCTTTTGTCGGTCCCCTTGAGAGTTTGTGATTTTTATGTTCATACCTCATTCAAGATGGCAGTTTATAATAGGGACCCTATGGGAAATGCATCAAAAGATCTTCTCCTCTGAAACTTTCAAGCCAAATTGAACCAAACTTGGTCACAATAGTCATTGGGTGGTCCCCTTTAAAGTTTGATTTTTTTCGTTCGTACCTCACCCAAGATGGCCACCAGCGTGGAACATAGTTTAACATAGGGACCCTATCGGGAATGCATTCACATGTCTTCTCCTCTGCACCTACTAAGCCAATTGGAACCAAACTTGGTTACAATTGTCTTTGGATGGTCCCTTTCAAAGTTTGTAATTTTTATGTTTGTACCTTGTCCAAGATTGAAAATGTAACATCTGGTGAACTGATTAATAGGATGAAATACTATGAATGGGTGGTCTTCCGGTGACAATGAATAAAACCAGTCACCAGGTGAGCGATTCAGGCTCAAATGAGCCTCTAGTTCACAATTTATATTCAAAGTACTTAAGGTACCTAGTTGAAAGAAATTAACATACAATATACAGGGAAAATGCCAATTTTACGCTAATATTTGCACTAAAAGGACAGGAAAAAAATTTCACTAACCACGATTTTAAAAAAAATGATATGATAATGTTTAGATTCAGAGCTTTCAGAAAAGATTTTTTAAAATGGGGGTAACCGGGATCGTTTAACTGCTATAAACAGTCGAATAAAGGAAACAAGTTGGAAAATAAGTAAATTTCTACGACGTCGAATATGACGTCCGATGCTCCATGAGATTGAAACATTGTCCAAAAGACGTTAAATGAGCGTATAGATGTATGATTTTGGTAAATATTGAACAAAAACTAAAACACTCTAACAAACTGGCTTTATATCCTCATGGTCTCAGTCATCAAATAATGGACAACACGTATCCTTGTTTTTTCGACATTCTCATTTATATATTTTCTGCATTCTACTTTTCAGCCGAAAATACGAGTATACGTGCGCATAACTATTTTGATTAACTATCTACCAAATTGCCATGCATATGGATGTTTTGATTATGTTTAATTTTTAATTCAATAAAAATTACTTGGATTAAAAAACAAAAATCTGTCCTGGTCGCAACTTAAACGGGCTTTTTTTATCAGCAGATCGGAAGATTTTGGACAAAAGTATTCGCACGCTTTGATATTTTCCTACATATTTCATGTAAAACTACATTTTTTCAAAAAATTATTTGAAAGCCATTTCTGTACCAAATTCTATGAAATTTCCATCATTAAACCCAGAATATTATGCAGGTTATATGTTTATTTTGGCATAATTTTATGACATTAAGTTTTAAAGAATAATTTATTTAAGCATGATATTAAAAATTTAGTGTCACAATTCCCTATTGATGTAAGTAAAATTGTGACATCAAAATTTTACTTCTTGTTTAGATTGCCGTTCTTTTAAACTACCATCAAGAAATTGATACTGAAATAAACATGCAAACTACACAAAATTCTGAGTTTATTGGTGTAAATTTGATTGAAATCAGATAAGAATTGGCTTCACAATAATTTTTTGAAAAAGCGTGATTTTATATGAAATATATAGAGAAGAAATGCAGCATGCGAATCTTTTGTCCAAGAGTTATCAGAACGGAGCATTTGTTGTCTTTTCATCTCGAAATGTAATCGCTATGTAATCACATGCAAGAAGGAAAAAGAGTTGTTTTCAAAAGATAATCTTTTTTCTGAAATATACAAATATCTAAAGTCTCCATCGTATGTAAAGCACTGACCTTGCATGGAAATGGCTTTAGTCATTTTTGGAACTTTGGGTTTGTTTGCCTTCAATCATAATTCCGGTTTTCTATGCATTTCGGTGTAATCTGTACTGATTAGTCATAAATTGTCGGAAAGGCCTTCTGCAGAACAAAATTGACGGGAATATTGGTATTTATTCAAATGAAAAAAAAAAAAAAAAAAAAAAAAAAAAAAAAAAAAAATTATTTTAACATATTTTTTTAATATATATGTTTTGTGTGTGCAAAGAAATTTATGTCAAATCTTGTGTAAATCTTGTGCTGAAAATAAAACCAAGTCTGGATATAAGTAATCTGTATGTTTTATTGCTAGAAAAGTTGCAAAATTTTCTCAAAAATACATTTACACCTAGTTCTCCAAGGTTTCCCGCAACAGTCTTCTGATAGTAAAGATACAACACCATCGCGGACATTCCGCTCAAACACTTTCCGGACGTCCTGGGAGCAATAATCTACTCCCATTATTTCCGCTGCGATTTTTTTATATCGCCTTGCAATACCGTAAAACGTTTTCAAAATTTTTTACACATATGGTCGGACCGTATGCGTATGGTACGACCGTACGCGTACGGTCCGACCTTATACGTATACTCATTAATCTTGATCGAGCCAGACAATTTCGGTATGGTGACCGTTTGGGCATCTCAAGAATTTCGTTTAAGTTCGAAAACGTTTGAATGAAATATATGTGGCACATTTACAGTAAGCATAAATAAATTTTCAAACATACAGGTGAACAACATTAATCAGTTAATATTGTGAAATTAATAGGGAACGTTCAATGAAGTTGTAACACTTAAATTTTTACCTTCTGCACATTCTGATATGACTGCCCTCCATAGCTGACATTTAATGGCATATGGAACCATTGATTTTATTGAGTCTTGTACAGTCTGAAAGCGTTACGAAAAACGGGGGATGGTATATCTAATAGAAAGGTATAATAAAATACAATAATGATGTTACCCAGTTCCTGCAGTCGAGGATCCGAATTAATAAGTCCAAGCCGGCTATGTGGTAAAAGATCAGGAGAATTTTTATTTAGTAAAAAGGAGAAATTTTATTTAATAAAATGCTAAATCTATACAGTCCAATATCCAGTGGTATTTAAACAAAAAGAATGTGAGCTCTCGTTTAGAAAAGATAAAAGAGTCGAATACAATGTTTAGGTCTGTTGTTAGGTGCTTTAAGAGTTACTTATAATGTAAAATATTCTACTTTTTCATGTGCGTATGACAGACTTCTATATATACAAATGACAAAAAGTTTTTGATTGAAAGTACTTTACATATTTAAGAAGAAAAATGATATTTTTGATAATTTTCTTCTTATAGAGACTTGTGGATCGTACCGTTTCTTATAGCCTGACATTGACCAGAAAAAATTTGCCTTTTCTTTAAATAATCATCTTTTCATGTGCCGATTTTCGGTAGGGTACATGTAGCGGTTCAGATACAATAAATTAAAAAAAAAGACGATATTTCGCTGTTTTACTTTCCATTTTTGTTTACAAAATCGATTACTACTCACTCTTACACGTGGTTTCTTTCAATGAAGACACGCCTCTTTTTCCTGATCGATACGTAGACTTGACCAATGAACCAATGAAATCTTGTGATTATGATTACCGGGTATAAAAAGTAAATGGCGCTGTTTCAGGACAGCATAATTTTCTGAGCAACAACGAAAGACCTTTTGGATGACATCGTTTCTTACGCAGTAATCGTTACTAAAATTGTATAAATGATGTATGTTAAAAAATCTACCTGTACATAAAATTTTGTCAGGGTACATGCATTTTAACACCCGATAGCAATTAATTTTGACCAGTCTGTCAATTGAATATTATTTTCACGACAGTTAATTATTTAAGAAATTCTCGTATCAATCCTGCTTATGGACAAGTTTAATCATTTTTTCCTACAGAGCAAAGGTCTGGTAAATGAATGACGTTTGAACTGAATATTGTATTCGTCTGTTTCTTTTTTAAATCTTAACATTTTGTCGGTTGTTTACTTTCGTCGCCATGCTCTTATTTTGATCAGAAAAATCTTATAATCACAGAAGAGTTTTTCTAGATGGGAGATAATTTTATACCACTAGATTTCCCGCTGTCGCCCTTCCCATGTTTTAAAACATTCAAGTATTTTCTCCACTTTTTCATTTGTAAACAACTGTAAATTATCCAAATGTGAATTGAGTAAGCTTTGTCTTCTCAGCACATTTTCATAATTTTACAGCTTCCGTAGAACAGAGTATTAGCTGAAGAAAAAAATACAGTTAAGAGTGAGCTAAATCAATATAACGGGGATTTAAATCTCTGCTTTTGATCAATTAGATAATACATTATCCCGACCATACGTCTCATACGGTCCGGGACATTACATGAATTTTTTCAACAATTTTACATCGGGCAAGGAATTATGTGCACCAACGGGGTCTTCATTCATAATATCCCGAACCATGCAAACTTCCATGGTTCAGTTTTTTTCCTGGTAGCGAAAAACGAAAGAACTGAAACATGTCTTGAAACCTAGAACCCAAATTTTAGAATCAAATCGTTTCGAAAACGCACTGTTCCGGTGTTCTATAGCCATTTTTCCCCCATGCCAGTTTTTCCGGGGGAAAGATTGGCATATGCTGATTTTTCCCCCCGGAAAATTAGGCATGTTCTCAAATTTCCCCCTTACTGAACACAGGGGAAAAATGATATCATTGCCATTTTTCCCCTTTCGATTTTAAAGATGCTCATTTTCCCCCCCTAATCAAATACAACCCCCCCAACACACACACACACAAAAGAAATAAAATTTGACGAACAGGAAAAGGAAAATTAAAGAATTTAAGTGACGAAATTTCAACTTAAAGTATACAGATCTAAAGACAATCATATAAAAATAACTTTGAAAAATTAAGATCAGAGATAATTGATAAAGGGATTCTCAATAGTTTTTAAAGGCAAAACGGACAAATAGACGGACGGAAGTTATCATAAAAAATGTTGTGGTGTTGGTTTGTTATAAAGTTAGCCAGAAAGAAAACTTGTCATTTTAACGTTGATACATGTTTTTTTTAAATTATTATAAGTATTTTTAGTGCATTTGTCACTTTGTGGTGTGTGGCGATCAGTATAGTGATATAAGTTGAAAATATGATAAGGATTTGAATCTAAATCCAAAAGGTAGCCATCTAAAGGCAATTTTATCAATGTTTTGTCAAAATTGGGAGAGTGGTGTATAAGTTTTTTTATGTGTAATATCGACACACGGACAACGGATGTTTTAAATTGTTAATCTAAGCTCAGACAGAGTGATAGGTCAGGTTTTATTAAAAAATGGACAAGTAATCTTGTTGTGGGGAAAACTAGCATGGGGAAAAAATGACAATATAACACCGGAAGCCATTTCATAAACTGTTACAATGCTACATAGGGAAATTTTCAAGTTTATGCTACTGACAATAAGTTCCCGATTGTAAAATAAAGCCCCATTTCACATTGTTATATGAGTAACTTTTGACGCAGTATATTGAATAAGCTGATTTGGAAGTACACATTGACGTATAACTTTATTTGACAGTAATTATTATTTAAGTGCCCTATATTTGAACATAGGAAACTTAAATTTGTCGTGCCGATTTTGCTCTGCCATATTTGCCTCCAGCAGTGCAATTTTAACGTCATAACCACCGTAACGTCATAAAAGACAACGTGTACCAATCGGAAACGTCAGGGACAGGGCATTCGTAAACAATCGACACTAGATGGCGTTCATTTACTTCGACTTGACCTTAAAAATATATATATACTTTCTTTGAATTGCTCAACTCTTTGACATGGATGTTATGAAGCAGTCCAATTCATGATCTTACTTTTTTTGAAATTGCACATTTACATAGTAGAGAATAAAAATATCTTTAGATTCGTTTTTGATAATGTTCAGGACTCAGCATGATTTTTACATGTATATTCTGTTACACCTCAGTTGGAAGCTTTTTCTGGTTTTTGAAACATCTTTTTTTCTCGATTTACCCGGTTGCCTCTGGAAAAAGGCCACACTGGCTGAAACGTTGGGTTTTCGACTTTCGTTCCCCTTTTGATATTGTCAGTTGTTTTTTTAATTTGTACTATGGAATTTTTGTGTATTTTTACCTTTATTTGTGGCCTACTATACCATTTTACCTTTGTTAATTAGAATAAGCATAGGGACAAATATAACTATGTTTGAGAATCATAACATTATAATGGATTTGTTCTGTTTTTTAAGAATATTTTGAAAAAAAAATACAGTACTCACCTTACTGTACCTTACTAAAACTTCTCTACATCATGTGCATTTAAAATCAAATAAATTACAATAGAACTTTGGCTATATATTTATCAATTACTCTTATCAGTGAATGTTTTGATATCCAGTCAAAAATATAAACTAGTATATGTATATTACGAGAAAATGAGGAAAGATTCGGATCTATATAATCAATATTTTTCATTAGAGTTAACGTCAAATGAAGAAAATAAACTCTCTTACAGGGAAGTTTACGTGTGCCAAAATTAATCTGACCGCACAAAAACTCGAGGTGTCCAGACATTGGTCGATATCTGAAAGATTTGTCAATGTGAAGTCAATAAATCAATCGACGAAATGTATTGAAGGCATATAAGTCCTGTTATGATTGTTTGAATTTTATTGTAACGTCTTTTGAATATTCCCCCCAAATTCATTCTATGTGATGTTGTTAGTTTGGCTTGTTTGGAATTGTATCTGTCGCTACTCTTCCACATCAATCGGTGAAATTTGAATAAAAACGAATCTTTATTACAACAAAGAGCCCTAAAGGAGGGAGAGGACAGGGGATATATTTCTCCTTTCTCCCTCCCATTGCTCCTTTCTCTCGTACCCTCTCTCATCCCCCCCCCCCCCCCT
>MJUU01011568.1:49247-89000 GCA_002080025.1 Modiolus philippinarum
ATCAGCAATTTGAACCTGATAAATCACTGGTAATATCACCAATCACCAGGTGCTTCGAAAGGGTAGGCATGATTTGCATGATTTGCTCCACGTGTTGCAACCGTTATACTGCCATGTTCTGTGTTTGCCAGTCCGATGATAAATGTTGTTTCCACTCAAAAATCTTATTATAATTTGCGACATAAGAAGATTGAACGTAACATTGGTGTATATTGTTTGAATCACTCTGTCGACAAGCTCGCTTTACAAACTACAAAAACAAGAATAACGAATATTTGCAAAAAGCAGAACCTAAATGCCAGAGATAAGGGGAATTAAAAAAACTAGAGGTCTACTTTTGGAAAGTCAAAGCATCAAGTTTTGTTGTAAAAGTTGGATTTTAGTCGTCAAGAGATGTTAGTGAAGAGGTATAATTCCTGGTATGATGATGATGATGATGGTGTATTGGTAAACTACATAAAACATCTGTCGTAACCAAACAGTGACCGAAAGATTGATTCTGATCAACAAATTGCGTATGTGTATCTATCTCAAATATAAGAAGTTTAGAAAATCTGTCTGATACTTATTTCCTGTGAGAGCTTAACAGTAAGCGTGTTCTCAGTGTTCTCTATATAGATCTGTGTAAATGCTGCTGTAAAAACACATGTGTCAAGATGAAAAATTAAAAAAAGACCGATAGAACTTTTCTTACTCCACAAATCGTAATGAAAAAGAAACCAAAAAATACAGCAATTGACTCTTTCTATGGCCCGGCTTGAACTTTGAGGTATCATCTTATTATTAGTATCTGCTGTAATAGAGCAGTATTGTATTGCAAGCCCTTTTCAAATATTTTTTTCAGGTTGTAGCTAAAGGCATGGTTGAAAATGGAAGACCAGGCTCCATTGTTAATATGTCAAGCCAGGGTTCGACACTAGCTGCTGCAGGTGTTTCTGTTTATTGTCCCTCTAAAGCTGCTTTGGACATGCTCACTAAGTGTATGGCATTAGAGCTTGGTCCAAAACAGGTATGTATCATTAAGGGAGAGGATTGGTGCCACATTATTTTGCAATAAATTCACCTGTTATAACTAATTACCCCTCAAATATGTTAGTTTAATTTATGTTTGTTGACAATCCAGCATCTATGACCAGAAAAGACATGGATGTAGCGTTAATTGACATTTAGCAAAGAATTTCGCTCAAACCGGTGATAGGGGCCGTCTTGAACTTACTAAAGGAATGAGAAAAGCTCGTTGTTGAAGGCCTCAGGGGGACTTCAAGATGAAGATAAACAATAAAAGCGTTGTTCCTTTGCTTGGTTCTACCATGTATCTGTAGAGACTTTGTCTCGTGTGCATTTACTCAATCTATATCTTTTCATTGTTTATTTTAGACTTGATTTGTCTCTTCTGCAGGTTGGAGAGTCCGTGAGATAGATGCATGTTCTATATATCTCAGTTATGGTGCACTTGTTCGTAATATAATTTTCATGCAGATATACTATCATATTTTCAAATTTTGGCATTTATTATTTTTGTTATTCTAAATGTTATTCTGACCACCTGTTGATAGTGCTATATCTCAGTATTTCATATTGCCAAGTTTTCTTACAATTGACTTGATGAGTGCCCTGTGTTTGTCTGTATGTTGAAATCGTTCCCTAGCTTAAGACACTAGTGCTTTTGTCGGATAACGGATGAGAGTGATTGTAAGAGCACTTTGCCAGTTTAATTTATGTTTGTTGACAATCCCGCATCCATGACCAGAAAAGTCATGAATGTCTCATTGATCGATATTTATCAAAGAATTCCGCTTAAACCGGTAATAGGGGCCATCTTGACCTTACTATGAGGTATGTGCACAGCTCATTGTTTTAGGTCTCATGGTGATTTAAAGATGAAGAACAACAATAAGAGCGTTGTTCCTTTGCTTGGTTCTACAATGTATTTGTAGAGACTTTGTCTCATGTGCATTTATTTTACTCCATATCATTTCATCGTTTATTTACCGAATTGACATCAATATGTTTTATCTATACATATGAACACTTTCACTTTAAAAAGTTATTGTTACAAAATAATAGCGCGTACGCCTGGAAGGGCTTGAAGCCTTAAGGTTTTTGTTAGGTATGGAAAGTGTTCTAAATTTAAGTTTCTTATAAAAGAACATATCAAAATTATAAATTCTAGAATCGATCAAAAATATCAGAAAAATATTACTTCGTTAACTTAAGATTTACTCTACACATGATCCCTCATTACCTGCGGTTAGATTTAGCATTTTTTTTTTTACAAATTGCCAAATCTTTGTAAGATTTTTGGCCAAATTAAATCAGAAAAATTTTACGTGATCATAGTTACGACAGATATTTCTAAAGGTTACCGAAAAGGTAACAAGTATTATAATATGAAAATCTAGAAAAGGAAACATTTAAGATAAAAAAGTGTTTAAGAAATAAAACAGACGAATATTTTGAAGGAATTGTAGATGAGGTACTTAATTAATAACATAGCAATAACCCGTGTCGTTTATAGGCCATGGGCTGAAATACCCACCTTTATGAACTCCGCTCATTTTTTTATGTCCGCTTACATCCCCTCTTTCTTCGTAAACATGTTATCATGAACATAACCTGGACAAAATAGCGTAACATTTGAAAAAAAAATGTTTTTCGCAAAAGTTTTTTCTTTCAAAATGCTGACTGATATCTCCACATACGTGGCATTTTCATTCCAAAAATCCTCTACCTATTGCTGACTTTTGGTGATATCGGTACCAAGTCCGGCTGTCAACGAGTTCCTATCGTTGTTTACGTTTTTTTGGGGTCTAATTTGTGTTTTTCCTGTGTAGTTCCCAAGCAGATTATGGCATGTAATTATAATTTTCAGTCATTGTAGATGTTTTCTGTTGTCTCTTTTATTTTACCCAAGCAGTCATAAATCTTACCCTTGCCTCTATAAGATATTGACAAAAATTTAAAGGTATTACTTTAAGTGAATAGTCTAAAGAAACCCGTGTGAATCTTATTTCCATATTCTGTCAATTGCTTTTCAATGTTCTTTTTTGAGTATGGAACATGTTCACATGATTTAAATGACCAAACCATCGATATTAAATATACCAACAAAACAAATTTTTGAATATGGTGTAATTGCACATGAGACAAAATCTCCACAAAAACATGGCAAATGAAGAAATGGAACAAGGCTTTATTGTTGCTCTTCATCTTGAAGTCTCCATGAGGCCTTCAACAATAAGCTTTCCTCATACATCATAGCAAGGCTCCTAGCACCGGTTTGAGCGGAATTCATTGCTAGATATACAGCAATCCTTGATTTTTTATGGTTATTTATGAACAAAATAAAAGGTAGGGATAATATACAGTTTTATATTTTTGACGATCGCAAATGTTTAAGATCGTTTAAAGCACTGAATAAAAACTGGATAATTATAATTATACTTATATTCTTTTGTTGATATCAGTAAATAATATTTTGGACGAAATCTGCGATATAAAAGCTCACTTGTCATATATCACAAACCTGTTTCAAATTGTAGAATCTCGTAAACTAATACCATTATAAGAAAATAACAACGTAAAAAGTTATGTATAAGTTAAGTTTTTATGTATATTGAACAGGAAATCCCTCTGTTGCAAATTAACTTTTCGCATTCAAAAGTCTTCTTTATATTTTGGGATCAACTCAATATGAATGAAAATATGTGCACCAAAAATTTATTAAATAATCATTATTTTCATCTTATCTGAGACATTTCCGTTTAGTTATTGCAAAATGCTGAAAATCTGAAAAAACTAAAAATCCGAAAATTTTGCTTTTTACCCATAATTGTTAGAAATTGTTAGGATTGCCGATACAAGGCGCGGTGTTATTTGAAGATATATATACATCTGTGTGTATTTAATCGTTAAACTAAGTCACATATTTGCAAATGAAAAATCTCTACTTTTTGAAGCGAAATAAAATTAAATAAGTAGAAGTGTTTTTATTTACCATGAGGGGTTAAAATTTTGCATTTTGTAAGTGCAGTTTGTCTGAGACATTTAAAAACGTGTTCTGCTTTATACATAGACATACTGTAACGATACAACATTCATATCTTAAAGTTATATATAAATTATGTAAGATACCTACATCTCAACTACAAATCAGTGGAAATTCTGGAAAACTGAAAATTCCCATTTTGTACACGTTTTTGAGTAAAACGGTCAAATACAGCTCCCTTAAACAGTTAAATTCTACTTAATAGGTCTTCTGTTTGTCCAGTATAGTAAAGTATGAACCCAAATTCAAACAAAACATCATTTTATATCACCGAGATTGACTTTTTAGATAGTTTCCTTTATTCTAGGGGTAGGGGAGCTCATTTTGACATTTGTTAACCTAATTCGTTGCTAAAACATCCTACATTACATTGGAAATAAAAAGGTATCTATTATGATTTCAGATCCTATCATTGGAGAGAGGAAGTATTGAAAATATTAAATTTCCGAAAATTCTGAAGTCCTGCAAATTACAAGCACATTACCATAGGAACAAAATAAAAATTGGCATAAAATTGATTTATGTTTCTAGCCATCTGAATATATATATTGCCCATATCTCCCGATTTTACTTGCCAAGTTTTCTTAAAATCAACTCGATGAGTTCCCTGTGATCGTTATAAGCTGCATTGTCTATTGGTCTCTATGTCGGGCAACGAATAACAATGTTTGTAATTAACAATGAGGGGATATAGAGTAAATGCAAATGAGACAAAATCTCTACAAAAACATGGTACAACAGCAATGGAACAACGCTTTTATTGTTGTTCTTCATCGTGAAGTCACCAGACCATCGAAAGTGCTTAGATAAAGAACAACATGATAAGCGTTGTTCTATTGCTTGGTTTAACCATGTATTTGTAGAGACTTTGCCTCATTTGCATTTATTCCATATCCTTTCATTGTTACTAAGATTATTCTTTGTAACGATTATAAATTAAGCTCTCATTTGATACCGAAGTTTTGTATTCTGATACACCTATTAAAAAATAAGGAACTTAAACATTGAAACTGGAATTAAGACAAAAATATAAATAATTTGTGTTGTTTACTACAAAAGTGACCCTTTTACATCTCTGGGTGCAGGCTATAAACATGTTAACATGCTTTATTTTGAAGAAGAGACATAGGAGGATGGAAAACAGTCATTCCGGATCATAAGGGGTGGGGTGGTTGGGGGATGGGTTTTTGTGGCACAGAAAGTGAATTCAGCCCATGACCTATCAATTTTGAAAATACCCTCAAAATCAATATATAAATCAATATACAAATACAAAAAAGCCAGAAAACCAGCACCAGTTCTGCGCATATTGGATTTGGGTATTGTTACTCTGTATTATGTGTTATTAGTAAATGAGCCTTTGTCTTTGATGAATTGTTATACTGGTTTCTAGTTACTTGATCATTGTCATACTTCAAAAGGAGGTGCTAGCTAAAAAAATAAAAGTGTCCTACTTCAAAAGGTGATGCTAGCTAAAAGAATAAAACTGTCATACTTCAAAAGGCGGTGCTAGCCAAAAAAAAATGAAATAAAGTAAAAGTGTCCTACTTCAAAAGGAGGTGCTGGCTAAAAAAAATAAAAGTATCCTACTTCAAAATAAGGTGCTAGCTAAAAGAATAAAACTGTCATACTTCAAAAGGAGGTGCTAGCCAAAAAAATAAAAGTGTCCTACTTCAAAAGGAGGTGCTAGCTAAAAAATATAATGTCATACTTCGAAAGGAGGTGCTAGCTAAAAATAAAGTGTCATACTTCAAAAGCTAGCTTAAAGAATAAAAGTGTCATGCTCTAAAAGCAAGTGCTAGCTAAAAACTAAAGTTTCATACTTCAACAGGTGGTGCTAGCTATAGCAAAAAATATAACGTCATACTTCAATAGGAGGTGCTAGCTAAAATAAAGTGTAATACTTAAAAAGAATTGTCAACAATCTTCATTTTTTGTTGTCTAATGAAATATTTTTCCTTTGATCGAATGTACAGATTTTCAGTCGAAATGTTGTTTTGCAAAACATCTAAATGCATTTTAACAATTTTCCATATTCTGAACAATATCGCAAAAAATTGAGTAAATCTGAATCTGATTGTAGTGATACTAAACTAAAGAACACTAAGTTGTTGTTTATTTTTACAATAATTTTCGTATTTTGTTATTTAGTCGATGATAGTTGCTGTGGTATGTTTGCTGCGTGTCGCGTTGAAGTTTTTACAGTGAATTGGAGATAAAAACCAATACTAAAACTATTATATTCAGTTCCATAGTCTTATGTATAAGTTTTATTATTTCATAATATCTTCAGTATATGTCTGACGTGTGCAACTGATACTAAAACTCCATTTACTTTACTCAGTAACAAATAACAAAATACCGAAGTTATTTTTTTTCCTGCATATGTACATTTCGACAGTCTCGTCAGTGCAGATCATACCAAAACATTTGGAAGTCCATTAACCGGAAATCACGTTAAAGCTGATAGGGAACAAATGCCAAAAGAATAAAAATAGAAAAGCCAAAATTCATACCAAGGGCAGAGCTTTGCATGAGGCAGATACTCCTTAGTTTTTAACAAAATTTTGCAAAATTTATATATTGCAAGTTTCAATACAATCGGTTTTCTGGTCAGCACTGAAGTACTGACTACTGGGTTGGTGAATACCCTCGTGGACTAACAGTTTACCAGCAGAGACATCGGCCTAGTGGTAATAAGTAACAAAATACCGAAGGTACTGCTTTTTTCCCTGCATATGCGCATTTGGACAACTTATATCTCATCAATGCAGATCAAGCCAAGACATTTGGAAGTCCATTAACATAGATGATGTTGTTTTTTATAGATACGTGTTAATGCAGTAAACCCAACTGTTGTCTGGACTCCTATGACTTTAAAATATAAAGATTATATAATTAACGAAACTGATTTGATTGAGCAAACACCACTTGGACGTTTTGCTGGTAAGTATAAAGGAATAATACATGATAGGTAACAAAACTTATGAGACAACAGGATTAAGAAGGATCGTCATATGCCAAAGATTCATGATAAAATTACAATTTGAAAAACGCCTCTCTCCAAAACATCTGAGTTAACTTATAAATAATAAATACCGAAGTTACTGTTAATTTAGTTTCTAAGATGAAGTTCATTTTTTTTGAAACGTCATATATTTTTTGTAAAAAATGCAACTTCCAGGTATACTTCGTGTACATGTAGCTAAAAGTTTCTAAAATATATGGATCTATAGGCCCTACTATGGAAATAGTTACAATGGCTTTTCAAATTGTTGTCATTCCGATGACTTATTAAACAAGAATTTTAGTAGGGCCTGTAGGTATTATTCACTTTTGAACATCACATCTGAGTACAATTTATATAAATGTAAAATTTTGTATATGACGTTTCAAACAACAAGTGTAACGTCACATCCTCAGGCATACTTTGGCGGAAAATTGAAGATTTTATCACGAATTCTCGATGAATAAATAAAGACATATGGAGTAAATGTATATGGGACAAAATCCTTATAAATACATGGATAGCTTTAGCAAATGGAAAACAATGCTTTAATTGAAGCCTTCAACATAGAGCAAGCACTCTGACCTCATAGTAAGTTCAAGACGGTCCCTAGCTCCGGTTTGGGCGGAATTCAATTGCTTAATGTTGAACAACGCCACATCAATGTATCCTTTGTCATAGATGTGGGGTCGTCAATAAGCATAATATATTGGGCAAAGTAGTCTTACGTAGCATTGCTCAGCAATTAGCAATGGATACCGCTCAAACCGGTGCTAGGGGCCGTCTTGAACTTGCTATGAGGTATGACTAATGCTAATTGTTGAAGGCCTCATGGTGACTCCAAGATGAAGAACAACAATAAAAGCGTTGTTCCATTGCTGTTGTACCATGTATTTGTAGAAATTTTGTCTCATTTGCATTTACTCCATATCCCTTCATTGTTAGTTACAAACATTGTTATCCGTTGCCCGACAAAGAGACCAATAGACAATACAGCTTATAACGATCACAGGGAACTCATCGAGTTGATTTTAAGAAAACTTGGCAAATTAAATCGGGGGAAATGGGCAATATATATATATTCAGATGACTAGAAAAATAAATCAATTTTATGCCAATTTTTATTTTGTTCCTATGGTAATGTGCTTGGAAACTATGTGATGCATGTCAAAACAAATTAGATTTTATCATACCTATTAGATGTATTGTATTTTGGTGACCTCTGAAATTATTATTTTTCTTAAAGAACATCATAAATATATGAAAATATAAATCTTGTCACTTTTAGACTGAGTGATTCATTCACTGTCAGCCTCTATTAATACAAATTGATATACTTCTTTTTTTAATTTTAGAACTAGAAGATGTAGTGAACACAGTGCTATTCTTGTTAAGTGACAAAAGTGCAATGATAACTGGAGAATGTATTAGGATTGATGGTGGACGTGGCGTACATTGAAGAATATTCTGAAAAGATTTAAACAAACTTTTTTCCCTTGTTGTATTTTAGCAATAGGGTCTGTAAGTCTCGTCATGTGACTCCGATATATCACGATAAAACTGCAATTTGAAAACGTTTCCCGCCAAAAATGACGATGCAGCATTATAACAGGCAAAATCTTTTCTTCAAGCGTCAAACGTTTTTGATAAAAATTCAAATTCCGGGTACAGTTTATGTTTCCAAAATTGAACGAGACTTACAGACCCTATTGTTAAATCCGTCGTTCTGTGTCTATTCTTTTTAAAGATAGATAACTATAGAACTGAATTTGATGTTTTATTATGCTGGCAGTTTGGTGGAATCCTTCAGTTTCAAACATATGATGATAGTTCATGCATTCCTCTACCGTATTTGACTTTACTGCCGGATGTCTATAAGACGCAAGAGATGCTTACTCTACCGGTGCACCTGAGCTCATCCATTAACCCATAGTTTTTGAATAGCGTGCATGTTCTTCATCTTTGTATTTTTGTGTGTTTTCATTTGCCATTTTCTTTGGTGCCGGACTCATGTTATGTCTTCAGTTCAATGTTTTCCGATGTTGCCAATGTCCGTGGATTATTCGTTTTAGACTGACAGTTCGATTCTCACTAACTTTGTCTTTAAGTCATCACTAGGTCTACAGCAATTAGCTTTGCTCACACCTCACATCAAGCCAAAGACGGCACCTACCACCAGTCTGATTGGAATTCATTGCTTTTACCACAAGGTTACAGATTTCATAATTTATTAAATACTTTTAAGAATTGTTACAGAAGATATGAACATTCGATATCTAGATATGACGTGACTCGCAAACAGCTAATTACAAAGGGCATTTCTCATCCTCGATTTTATGGAAATGTTGTTAAAAATGTCATAAAATGATGAATAATACAGAAAAACTGACGACGAGATATTCTGTACAAATCCGTAAAATTGGCTTTGGATTCCAGTGACCTGAAGACTTTACATATATACTGGCCTCTCACTGATACTGCCGATGTCTACTGAAATAAATGAGGACTCTTTACCAAACCCTTCGGGGAGTTTTGAGTTTGATTTTTATTCCGTAGTGCGATAGTGTTTTACCAGCAGACTAGGTTCCTTGAGCTAGCCGGCAGTTTAGCAGCGAGCACTCATTGGCCCATCTTTATAAAATTACGTTTTATCATGCGCTTTTCTTTTCCAAGATATAGTCATTGAGTTAGTAGTCTACCTGTATTGGATTTTATTGTTTTTCTAGTGCAGTTTGCTTGTAAATTGTGGCATGTGATTGTAGTTCCCGGTCATTGTAGGTGTTTACTGTTATCCTGTTTTTGTAATTTATTTAGCGCATGAATACATGATCGTCAACTGGCAGAGTGCTCTTGTACTCACTGTCTACCGTTGCCCGACAAAAGCACTAGTTTCCTAAGCTGGTCGATAAATACAACATGTAAACAAACACAGGACTCTTATCAAGTTGATTGCAAAAATACTTGGCATTATAAAATAGTGCGATGTGGGCGCGGAAATATTAGGAAATATGGTCTGTAAGTCTCGTCAAGTGACATCGTGATTTCAGGATAAAGTAAGTGAAAACCGAACTGTCAGTCAAAAAAAAAAAGAAACCATGGACAAAGGCAACATCGGAACCACTCAGAAACAAGGACTCCACTTAAGAACGGGACAAAAAAGAAAAAAAGGAAAACACACATACAGATGAACAACATGGACCCAATAAAAACCAAGGATGAGATCAGGTGTACATGTAGAGTAAGCATCTCCTGCTACTCAAAAGACACCCGTCGTGTTGAACATGTCAACTCCGGTAGTAAAGTCAAATCAGATAGAGGAAAAGCAAACATTAGTTGTAGAGGGACAGATCTGTTGTCATCTGGGAAACAGATACACAAGATCGTGATGTCGGCCGTAAAATTTCTGTAGTGATGACTTTAAGTTTTTGGCAACGTACCCTTGCTTCAGTAGTCTATTTGTAAGCAACTGGGCTCTATCAAAGAAGTCACTGTAACGACCACAAGCCCTTGAGGTCCGAATGTGTTTAAGATGTAAACTCCATATGCTGGTGCTTTTGGAATGTTGCCACAAAGAAAAGAGAAGTTGATTATTGGAACTATGAAGTCATCGCGTTTGTCATACAACCTAGTTTGTAACGTACCTCTGTTGCAAATTTCAAGATAAATGTCAAGGAACGAGGCCGATGTAAAAGTATCTGTAGTATCCTTAATTTCAAGTTCTTTTGGATGAATAAGATGAAGAAAATCACCAAAGTGAGGGTTGTTTAGTGATAAAATATTATCTATATAATGAAGCTGAAATTACAGGACTGGGCCAGTTTTTTGTCTTTATTTTGAAGAAGCACTTCAATGAATTCTGCCTCATAAGAGTGTAGAAAAAGATCGGCTTTTAATATCCACATTTCATTTACACCACTTCTAGAAAAACTAGTATCACAATATTTTTGAAGGCCCTCTTTTACGGCTGTCAAGATGGAGGTTTAAAGCTTAGAATAAGATGTTGTGGAACATTTTGCAGATCCAGCGATGTACAGTTGTTTGTATGGGCATTTATTATTAATATCTAAATACCGAAGTTACTGTGAATTTACTTTCTGCATATGCACATTTCGACAACTTATGTCTCTTCAGTGCAGATAAAATCTAAACTTTGGAAGACCATATACCCAAAGATATTTAAAAACTGATAGAGAGCAAATAACCAATATGATCTAAATGTAAAGCCAAAATTAGCTAAGGACAGAGCTATGCATGAGGGAGATACTCCTTAGTTTTCAACAAAATGTAGAAAAATTTAGATATTGTAAGATTCCAAAAATAATCGGCTTTCGGGTCAGCACCGAAGTACTGACTACTGGGCTGGTGAATACCCTCGGGGACTAACAGTCCACCAGCAGTGGCATCGACCAAGTGGTAACAAATATCTAAATACCGAAGTTACTGTTGAACAATCCGTTTAACAAACTTATTCATAAAGGATATAAATACAGCATTGTTGTTAAATCTTTACTTCTGGTTTTTGTTGGCAAAAATATTGATCATCTCCTAAATGCTTTACACCAACCTTAAATTTAAACAATTTTTTATATTGGCAGTATTTGGCATTGCACAATGTCATGTTCTTCTTTCATAATTGATGATGTTGTTATACCAAATCTATTTAGAAGTATTTCAATTGAAATTTCATATGTAAGAAGGCTTGATATCATAGTCAACGGAAATTATGTCCTATGCTAGCTGTCAGTAACTGCGAGCATTTGTCCGGACAGTACCTGTGTGTATTGTCTTCATGTTTTATGTACTTCATTGTAAGTGTACTCGTCTTGATAAGTTGGACTTTTTTCTAGTTTGATTTTTACTGTGAGTCTTTTTGTGTATATATTTTTAGCCATTCACCACACATAGGGGAGGGTTTGGATCCAAGAAAACGAGTTTAACCCCACCGCAATTTTTGCGCCTGTCCCAAGTCAGGAATATGTTGGTCATTGGCTTGTCCTTGTCTTCTTATAAAATTTTAGTTTCTTGATATTTGGGTTATTGGATGTGGTTTGTTTCCATTGATTTATTCACTTTTTTACCTTTTTGGGGCCATTTAGGGCTTACTATATGGTGTGAGGTTCTCACTGTGTTGAAGACCGTATGGTGACCCCTAGATGTTTTGTTTTTGGTCGTTTTAACCTGGATATGGGATGTTGTCTCCTTGACATTTACCCCATTTCCTTTCTTTTTCATATTTATATAATTTTGGTACCAGTACAATGAAGGGATATTGATATATTCATCTTTAGTTGAAATCCCAAAGGAAAGCAGAACAGATTTATGGTTTTGTAATATGGTTTTGTCTCCTCCTCAGACAGAGTAGTAGCTGTGTAGGTTGGATTGCTCTGGGAGTTACCAATGCCTAGTTTTTCTTTAAACATTCGATGTAATGATTTTTACATATGAAAATGATGTTATTAGGGGCCTTATCTGCCGGAACAACAACACATTTGTCATGAATGGAGGACAAGTATCTGGCAATATCGGCATTTTGGCAAATGGATAATGCTTTAGTTCTCATTGACCTTCATAGGTGACTAATTCGTTTAAGAATCATGGACCTCACAGCCTTAATCCACTCCAATAGAGAATCAAGGTCTTCATCTTGTTCACGTTTAATCCATTTTCTCGCATAGTCCTCTACAGCATCCAGAAGGAGTTTAAAACTTTGCTCCAAGTTGATGGATCATGGCTCATGGAATTTGGGTCCCTTTGCAAGGATATCACGGAGAGACGGGCTTTCGATGATGTTCAAGTCTCCCGTTATGACGTGACCACAGGGACTATACCTGTAAGGTAGATTTAAACATGAACAATCGGGTGGTTTATACTTGAGGTCGTCGGTGGTAAGGCTCTGCAATACACGTTTATGGTTGAAAATCTTAGATGCTATCGGTGAAGTATAGGTATATGAGATGATTGGAACTGATGTGTCCTTAAAATATGGAGGTATTTTGTTTTTTTTTTACATTTTTGTGATGCAGTATGTTGGCAAGGTTGATGGCATCCAAACCCTTATTAGCAAACTTTTTTGGTAGAAACGGACGGCTTAACATTTGCGTGTTCTTTAACAGGTTGGAATAATCTGTGTTGACCAATATCAAGGATAACTGTGTCTAAATTGTATAAAGATGAGGATGGTCAGTAACAGAATTTTCTAAAGATTGAAAATTGAAATTTGAAAACGTTTCCCACCAAAATACGACGTTTAAATTTTTCGTTGAAACGTCATATGTTTTTATTTAAAAATGTCACTTCCGGGTACAATATATGTACCCGGAAGTTTCAAAATTGAACGGGACTTACAGGTCCTATTACTAAAGATTATAAAAAGCTTAAATTATAAAGTATGATAGCTTATCCATATGAGAAATTTTCTCAATAACAAGTACAATCATACCTGAAATAAATAGATAGCAATATTTCTTCTTGTACAGAAGTATTTTATTTTAATATACAAGTAAGATAAAGCTTATTAGATTTTTATTCATTTAAGACTAATCTGATGAAATGTCAATACTTTCATGTTATATGTCTTTAATTAAATGTATGTGTTGCCCACATGATATCTTCTTCAAGTGTGCATTTAGGAAATAACAAAATACCGAAGTTACTAAAATTTAGTGTCTGCATTTGACAATTTCGACAACTTATTTCTCTTAAGTGCAGTTCGAATCTGATAGAAAACAAAAACCAAAAAAGAGAAGCAAAAAGCCAAAACCAACAGAGGACAGAGCTATGCACGAGAAATATACTCCTTAGTCTTAAGCAAAACTTTCCAAGATATTACAAGTTTTCAAATAATATCAGTTTTCGGGTCAGCACTGAAGTACTTACTACTTTGGTGGTGAATACCTTGTAAACTAAAAGTTCACTAGCGGAGGCAACTAACAAAAACCGAAATAACTGTAAATTTAGTTTCTGCATATAGCCATTTCGACAACTTATGTCTAAAGATATGACAGCATACTTTTTAGCTATATATTGCTTTGAAACTATCTAACTTTTTGAAAAATGTATAAAGTGTGCATTCAAAAAGCCAGAAAAATCATCACAGATAGTGCCACATGTTCTACCACAAAACACAAATACACATATGTTATCTCCAAAAAAATCTGTTACTCAAAACATGTTACAAGTAGAATTCTAGGGTGTAAAAGTAGGGTCTAAAATTACCACTTTGTTCAACCAAACCCATATTGAATCACATAATATGTGAGTTGATTCATTGTAAAGTTCCGAAATAAAAATGAAAGTTAATAGAAAATCATTTGCAAAATATGGAATATTGACAGAACAAGCAACTTTTTGTGAGAAGAAAAGAATCAATTGCAAAGCCAATTGTTCAGAGAATATCTTATAAATATCTATCCTATAAACGCAACTCGTGTTGATAGTTTGATTTTATTATCAGTTCGGGTCAAAAATACGATTTAACTTAAAGTTCTTCACGTTTATTTAGCCCTATGTTTGGCGTTTGCTAAGTTCTTTTGAAATAATAATCCTTTTACAACATGTAAAAGTTACTTAAAGTCAGTAATGCCCTCAATTTCTTCTCAGCACCATATATCATATATGGTTGGCGTGATCCGAAAAAGAAAACCAGTAAGTAGGACTGACCTTTTATCTTTCAAATTAGGTACTGTATGATTGCTATATTTCGCGGGGTTTTTATATTCGCTCTATTCACGTTTAACACTACATGCGCGAAAAAATAGACGTTCGAATATTTCCCTGTAAATCTGAATACAAATGAACCTAATGAAAAAGGGGGCAATGGATGTTTCAAAATCTCTAAAATTTCGTATCATTATTATAAAGCCCTTCAGACACCTTATATTTTTTTCGCTATATTTGATCATTTATCTGTTACGATTTCTTAGTTTATCAACTAACAAGATTAAAACCAATATTCAACGTAATCAGTGACCCTTGACTTTGCAATATTTTTTTGAAGCATATGTCACATAAGGTCAAGGTATGAAAAAGTAATTGTTTGGGAGATCTTTGGGGAAAAAACTTCCCAATGGCTGCTGTTATACACTTTGCGTATGAGCAAAAATACAGTTTTGACTCACAAGGATTCTGTGCCAGTTGAAAGATTTCAGAGTTTAAGTTATCAAGTTAAAAACAGGCATCATCTGCAAATACCATAAACATCGTCAGTGCAGTTCAAATCAAATCAAAGTGTGACAGGAAGACTGCATTATGTACACTTAATATCTACCTAATATTGGAGTATTTTTAAATTTTATTCGTTCAAGTTGCATTAAATTTGAAAGGGATTTGCTTAAAATGATATTTTAGAGACAGTACAAAAACATTTGTATCCATGGTTGCAGACGGGATTGCTACAGTTTCCCATGGAATACATATGTAAGCTTTCAATACTAATCGATACCTTATTCCTTTTGATGGTGATCCAATCTCCATTTTTAATTCATGATGATGCAAATCGTTAGACATTTTAAAGGTCTTGATCACACCTTAGTTTTAGACTGAATAAACAACAACTATGTTGCTCTCAATATATCATGAAATGAGTATTTTAACACTCATTACCGGTTGTTTGGCATCAGTTTCTGACACAATTCTTTTTGGACATTTTAATGTTACTAAAAATGTTGCTATTTCTGGAATCCATATAGCCAGGCGTAAAGCAACCACAAAATTGATCTGCTCATTACATTGTCTGAATGATGACATGTGTTCCGCTGCAAATTATGAGAAGGAAATGGACAGCTGCCTATTATATAGCGGTATCAACCAATGCACCAAAACAGACGAAAATTGGGACGCACTGTGGAAAACAGAAAAAGGTACTGCAACACATACGTAAACACATAATAAGAAAAAGAAATAATAAAAAAACTTTAAGGAGCCTTACTCCTGATGTTGTTTTAATCTAGGATTTCTTGAAACCTACTGTGAAAGTACTATTGTTCGTGGGTTTCCAATTTCCGTGGATTTTGTGGTGCGCTAAAACCATGAAACTAAGTTCCCATCGAAATGCATTTTTTCCGCAGAGTTCTAATCGTGGACATCAATTTTCGTGGTTTTCATAAAAAATCACTATTTCGTGGGTACTTAAATTCGTGCTTTTGAATTCCAAACACTACTTACATTACTTAAATTGATTACTTAACAAAAGGAATATATCTTTTAATGACGATAGAAGACATTAAAATGTGGCGAGAAACGGATTTCTCTGGCTTTTCCCTTAATTCATCATTAGGACTATTTTTTATCTAAAAACTAGGAAGTTATATCAAGAATTTTATGAAAACTTGTCAGGTGTCTTGATTTGCCATTCATGAAATCAAAAGTTGGGTTCCGTGTGCAAAAGTCCTTAAGTCATTCAACTGGAGAAAACCAGAGGATCTGGCACTAATTCAAAAATGTAAAGAGTGAGCCACCATAAAAAGATGAAATTATTGAATTATCACTTATTACTTAGAGACTGTTGCAAAAGTGACAACCATAAAACATGATTTACCAGTAAATCAGATTTAATACAAATACGACATTTTTTATATTCTGTTGTAATTTGTAAAAAAAAATTTTATGTAAAGCAATCATTCAAACGTAACGTTACTGTACCACGTCAAAGTTTGAAAAGTAAACTGTTTAAGATCTATCATCTCCTTAATATAAAGCTATATTCTAAGCGGATTAAGGCCTACCTTTGGACATTGTATTTAGCCAAAACATATTTGATGAATGTTTTCCCATACATTTTGATTTTATTTGTAGTAATTAGATGATTTTCAAAATTGTCATATTTTGATAACGGTAATTTGATTTTTTAAAATCTTTTTATCTCGTGGTTAGAATAGAGATGGCATTAGCGAGACTTACCATAAACTTCTTAATAATAATGATAATACATAATCATGTATTATTAAATTTTATTATATTTTACCTTTTTCATATGTCGTGTATTATTAAATTTTATATTTTACCTTTTTCTTATATCGTAAAGATATAGTTTGACACAACCGCCTTCAAATACGCCACTCTGTGCATCCCTCCACTTATGATTTTTTTCAGTCCTTCTATGTTCCATCTTCCGAATAAAACATGTCAGTATGAATATCGCCTGCACACGTAGACAGAATAGGGCCATTTTTGTAGACAACAGTCAAAAATCTTACATTTTCGTTTTTACTTAACTTTCATTTTTTAAGTTTTCAAGTTTACTAAAGAAATAATAAGCAAGACTTACTTATCACACCATCATCTGTTGGAACTTAAATGAATAATTTCATAGAACCAGAACTTTAACCTCATGCAAGAATTTGCGAATGATAAAGGTAGCAACTATAATGGCTACTTAGGAAGAAATACATTCGATCACCATAATAGCTAGTCACATGTCAAATTGACTACAACAACAAACGAGGAAGGTATCAAAATCCTAGAAATGAAACCAACAAATACCTCTGACCACGTAACAGTGCTAATGCAAATCAAACATCGCTGGAGAGTGAAGAACCCAAGACCATTACTGTAGTCAGAAAAACAAAATGAGAAAAATGAGACGTATATCAATCATGTGTTAATACTAATACAGAAAACTTGACAGCGAATATTACCGGTAACACCGAAACAACTGAAGTAGAATACCGAAGGAACAAGGGAATGATGATCACAAAAATCAAAGTCCAAAGACATGGCAAAAATCGGCAGCAGAAAAAAGCAAAGACAAAACAAGGGAAGTGAGACGGTCACAATGCATGGAAATAAAAAGACAACATTAAGAATCAAGGCACTTATAGTGTGAACTCCCATTAAAACTGGCGCTCTGGAAGTAAAGCATGTCCTGCCCCGCTACCGACATCCGTCACCCTATCATTGAGGCATATATTATTTTGAAAAATCTGTTTGATGGCGATATTGTAAATACCAAGCGGATCGAAAATGCATCATATCAAGCAGCAGAAAAATCAATTCAAAATTAAAGATCCTAGCTAAAGTTTAAACATATTGGAAAGGGAATGTGGAATACAAACATCATTGCAAATGCTTCTAAAAATGCAAAAATAGATCACTAAGTACGCAAGGAAAATGGGACACCAAAGAGCAAAGAAAATGCCTTGAAATCCCAAACAATAGTAGCAAAACTGCTTAGAAAACTATAAGGACAGGAATACACATCACACAGAAACAGCTGGACTAATAAAATTATGAAAGCTTCCTCAATCGAACTATACAATTATTTCATAAATTGATCAGTAAACAGCGACAGATTGGACCACAAAGTAACAAAGTGTTCCATTATGATGGTAAAGACATTGACGGCACAGATGGCATATTACACGCATGGGAACATCATTTCCAAAAGCCTACAGCAACAGAAAATGGTAGTTTGGACAACGATAAATTTTGCATGGCCGAAACTTAAAATCGTATAATTGAAAAAATCAGCAAGGAAAACGCTTATATAACACAAATTAAAGAAAAAAAAGAATCTTAAGCTATGCGCAAGTTGAATAGCGGTAAATCTCCAAACGTAGGTTGAATTACAGCGAAGCTCTACAGACAAATACCCATTCTTTTAACAAATGGCACAATCAAAATCATAAATGCTCTAGATATAACGAGTATGCTGAAGACAGGAATATTAACACCAGTCTTAAAAATGTAAGGATTAAATAACATCTAATTATGGAGGAATTATATGGAGAATAGAAGAGAAACATTATTAGTAACCGTGCATGCTGAAAAAGCTTTTGATAAACTCAACCATGAAATTCTCTTCCGTAAGTTGTACAGCTATGGACATATATTGCTAAGAAACCTATACAGTGATATGCACATACAAGTTAAATGAGATGGAACGATTACAATTCAGCATAGCATACGGCAGCGTGCAAAACTGTCGACCTCATCATATACATGCCATACCAACTTCATCCTAGACAGTATCCCTAGAAGCGGTCTCGAGTGTCATATGGGAACAACGTCCCTAGCTGTGAAGATGACATTGCAGTATCTGCAAATAGCAATACAGAAATGCACGACATACTAGACATTGTAAACCACCATATAAGCAAGCAGAGACCGAGTCAAACGTTGAAAAGTCAGAGCTAATATGCTATATAATGAAAAAGAAAGATGATGAAATATTTCCAGAAGAACCTAAAAATCAATCTGCTACGAATACTAATAATTAGAAACGATAAAAACAAGGTTGAAATTAGCAATGGAATATGGATAGGAAAAACGATCATATATGGCATTTTAGGAACGAGATTACATGTTAGAAAAAGTTTCTCGCTGATTGTTGCTCACAACATCTGGAAAGTATTTGCAGTGTCCAGTGCTATATATGGCCTGGAAGTAATGGCCCTAACAAATAAAGATGGTAACCAGTTAGAACAAACGCAAAGAATGATACTTAAGCAGATAAAGGGCCTACTAAACAGTGCTGCAAACAAAGCTGCACAGTACTACTTGGAGAAATACCTATAAACATTATGACTGAAAGAAACACATTAGTACTGTTCATAAGTATAGCCAGGATCCCACTAAATGCTGAATTTGAACAACTAAAGAGACAATTAGCTATGAAATTCCAGGCCAGTAGAAATTTTACAGCAAGGGTAGGACAGACTCTTTAAAAATATAATCTTCAACCACCTAAACCATACTTACAACGACTAGTAGAAAAAATAAATGGAAATCTATACTCAAGTCATCTCAACTGGAATATTGGTATAAATGTAAAAGAAATGGATAACAGGAAACACCTACATTGGCAGAAAATTATAATTACATCTCACAATCTGCCATGGAACTACACGAGTAAAACACGAATAAGACAAAAGACAAACGAGAATGTAAAAGAATGTATATAGGATCAGCAGAAAAAAAACTAATATACGAAATCTCAAAATACCGACACATATAAACTGTTTGGCACTTTATATTTGGGGATCTGTTAGTAATGACAGTATTGAAAGCAGGAAAGATCAAAGTCAGACTACTTACTCAAACATAAATGGTTCAATGAAGATAAAACTCAGGATCACTTTATAATGAAATGTGAAAAACTCGAAGATATTCGATTAACGAACCGAAAGATTATAGAACACTATGTTGAAAATGTCAAAGAAGGTCTATATAGGAAAGTAAGTGAGAACCGAACCTTCAATCAAAAGAACGAACAATCCATGGACAATGGCAAAATCAGACACACCAAGAAACAAGGACACCACTGGAGTACGGGACAAAAAAGAAAAACGAAGACACACATACAGATGAACAACACGGACCCAATAAAAAACCATGGGTGAGATCAGGTGTACCGGTAGCATCTCCTGCTTCTTATAAGAAGAAATTAGAAATTTAGAGGAGACAATTAACTATATCAACTTGTCCTGGACTGTACCCATGGTAGTATAATGGCGTAAAATTGAGGATTATAAATTATAGAGACATTGAACGATTGGCTAGGAAATTCCGTTTTGATATGCTTAAATGAAGAGTATCGTTGATTGCGGGCAGAACTAGTACTAACGGAAAAAAGGAACTGTGCATGACTTCAAATGGTAAAAAATACAGTAAAACAATTTATTACATAACAAGTATTGCACAGCATAGACTTTAACGTATTGGCTGTCAGTAGAAAAGTTTCTGGACGATTTCCGACAAAAACGTCACGGACCAACTAAGAATTTAGAGTTTACAAAGTCAGCAGCAGGTATGTCCGATGTCCGCATCCGTTTCCGGTAACGTTAAAGGCGGATTAAATTAAGAACGTAACCGCCTTTCCGTTTCGTCCCACAAGTGTTCAAGTGGAGAAAAGGTCGGTCACTCCATTACATCAACGTTGCTATTCCGGACAAAGTGACTGGCAGTACGTGACAAAGTGACGGACAGTACGTGCAACAGCATTATTCTGTAGCAATGTCACGTTATTCCCACGATTTTGGATGAACGGAATCACATGCTGTTGAAGGATCTCATCCCGGTTCCGTCGAACGCACGACGTTGAATTACGCACGGATCCGAATACCGCTCTCCTGTCCGTCTGTAAGCCCTCCGACGGCTATCATTACTGTCAAGATGAAATCTGGACTCAGCGATGAACAAAATGTTTGCCCAATCTCTTCTCGTTAACCTAACATGACGTCTTGCTAAAGCTAACCCGGTTACAGGATGACGTGGAATCAATTTTTCGCGGATAGCCGGTCTTCTTGGGCGGATGTTTGTTCTGTCGAAAACGGTTACGGACTGTTCTGGAACTGATTGTTCCCAATCTTAAAATTGTTCTGACTGTCAAACTAGCCGGCTGGAATCGATTGTGCAGGTGCGTCGTGCGAATATGGTTGTCCTGACGTCGCGTTGTCACGAGTGCACGTCCGGATAAGGTAGGGTCAGGGACGTTGGTCATTTCCTGTTAACGTCTCCATAAAACATTTATGGTGTTTCCATGGCAGCCAAATCGTCTAGCACTGTCAACTGGTTCCTGACTGCAACATGTCAACAGCTGATCTCGCTCATCTTGTGACAGTCGAGGCATTACATTAAGTTGCTGTTCATCAAACAAAGATGTTTTTTCTAATTGTTTAGAAGGCAAAGAACACAAATCCACTAAAGAAAAAATCGAAGTCATTTACCTGTAACTGAATACACACACAGGTCAATAATGAGGATACCTTTAATTACTAGGGAGAAACGCATGGAAATCAATATAACAAACTCGATAAAAATCTCTTTATCTAAATGAATATGTGTATAAAAATTTATAGTGGAACGTTCATTAATAAAATAATTATTCAAGTTTTTTCGGAAGCACAGTTTCTTTTTTCTTTTAGTATATATAGTCACCATTTTTACCTGTACATGTATACCCCTATAAAGCTGGGTAACGTTTAATCGTACCTAAACATTGTCGTTAACCGGGACGAAACATTATCCAATGTTACCTAAAATAAGAAATTTGTTTACATTTTTCTTAACCGGGCTTAACATTATCCAACCAGACTAAACCAATTATAAGGGAACTCTTCACACCTAAACTGTTCATCGAGAACTCAGCTTAAAAGGAGTGATGTATGAATGAATGAAGCAACTCAAAAGGGTATACGAGTACCGATTAAAAATACGTTTTAAAATGCCGAAATATTTTCGTACCATTATACCATGATGAATGTGCTCCTTGGGATAAGAGGAAAATATTTAGATTTGAAAGAAATTTAAATTTGGTGCTAAATTAAAGGCAATCAAATACTGTATAGGGTTTTATATTCGCGGTACGAAATTTTCGCGGTTTTCAGTGTTGCATTTATTCCGGGTTTTTAGTAAAAGTCATTATGTTCATTTATATAATGGTTAACAATGATATATTCGCGTATTAATTTTCGCGCTTATCGTTTCAAACGCGGGTAGCGCGAAAATAAATACCCCGCGAAATATACAGTATTCTTTGAAGTAAATATAAATTTCTTTTCCTTTCTTTTATCTTCAGGTAACAAATACTTTGGTACATAATTGGGGTGTCAAGTGAATAGAAAGATAAAATAACCGAGGACTTTTTATGCTATTTTGTTAAATCATTTTGATCTTTATCACAAATAAGTATGGCCAAAAAGCCGGCTTGAGCGGAATTCACTTGCTGAATGTTAAACAACACTTCATCCATGTTTTCTTTTTGTGATGGACGCGGGGTCGCCAACAAGTATAACATATCGGGAAAAGTACTCTTACAGACACTGTCATCCGTTATCCGACATAGGGACCAATAAACAGTAAAATATATAAACGATCTCAGGGCACTCATCGAGTTGATTGTTGGAAATTTGCATATTTCTAAGAGTCGTAGATAAGAAGTCGAATATACTTTACGTATTAGGCCATGGGCTGAAATCACTTTCCGTGCATCCCCCCCAAAAACATCCCATCTAGACTAATTTTTTTCAGTTCTCCAATGTCCCCACTTCAAAATAAAACATGTTAAAATGAACGTAACCTGCACACAAAGACTGAATGGGGCCACTTTTATAGTACACCACTTAAAATTCTTATATTTTCGTTTTCACTAAAGTTTCATCTTTTTAGTTTCTTAATTTTCTACAGATGGATGAAATATACAAAACTTTTGTATCAAATGAAAGCTTAATTCATAATCTTTACAATGAATCTAAGTCTGGTCATTTTATGCCTTTTTAAAGTCTTAGGTTATAAAAATGATACCCCCCCTGCAAAAATGGTGAAGATGACGAATTTTTTGCTTTTAATTCTTTTAAAATATACAGCTTTGGTAGTTTGCGATATTTTTTTTACCTTACTTATAAGTTGTGACACAAGGCTGAAAAATAACACCATTATAGTCCAAAGATTTTTATTTTATAAGTAAAAATTTAAAAAAAATGGGAATTTTCTGGATTTTCAATATTTTCAATATTATGACTTTCCAATGTAAGAATCGTAAAGATCTGAATATGTATGTTATAATTGCCTATGCAATAACGTTTTATGATGTCTAAGAAACAAATTCAGTCCAAAATATTTAGTTTCAAACTTCTGTTAGGTCCGCAAATGTCGAAATAAGCACCCCTCCCTGAAAATTTAAGGAAAATAATAAAACAATTGTAGCTTATAGAATTTGGTCAAAGCAGAATTTTTTTGAAATGAGAAAAAGCCTATTGACACTAGGACATCGTCCTCGGTCAATATTATACCTCATGTCAATAAATGTTTGCATTGACCTAACCAATAGGCTATAATTGCAAAATACTTTATTAAGTGTTGTGGTGTATCTTATTTTTGTTATTTTTTAATTGCAAAACTTTTCATCCAAAGGTTATAATGCAATCGAACAATTTGATGTTGTATATCTGTCGGATAAGTTAGGCCAATAAAAGTTATTTCTATGTTTGGCGTCAGCGTGCGCATTTAAAATGTGTAGTTCTATAACAAAACAAAAAATGGATGTTTTCCTTTTTTGCGCTTAAAAAGGTAATTTAAGCGTCGATTAAGAATACCACAAATGTACATTATGATTAGAAAACTTTTTGAAAGGACTAAGTCATTAACTGTAATGTGGAAAAAGTGAGCAATGATGAAAAAAAATATTTTCACTGGATTCTTTTGAATTCTTTAAATTTACTTTTAATGAAAATGGATCACATCAAAATGTTCTATTTTTAAAGTTCTCTTCTTGTTTTTCAGTTTTTAGTATACAGATATCATTTGAAATAGGTATTAAATGAAAGATTATTATATTTGCTTTACAACCATTACAACTAATGGCGGTTTTTAGGCAATATAAGCATCATACATCAATAAAACTTACCCCTACCCCATCAAATTTCTTCTGAAATTGTCAATTTTTTGTCTATTTTTGCATAAAAATAACCAGAACACACAAAATGTGTGTTTTATATGACAATGTTGCATGAATAACATCATGATTTGGAATTTTAACAGTCATTTGTTGACTTAAACTCAGCTTTACCCGAAATTGATGAAAAATGGGAATTTTTAATATTTCAGAATTATCCAAAGTTCACCGTTAAATCGTTATATATGCCAAATCTTGAGGATATATCTGCAAATATGCCAATTATTTTTTCTAAGCGATACATTAGTTGTCTTAAAACATAGAAAAACAAGGAGTGTTAAAGTCCATTGTGTATGACCTTACCGGTCTACTAGTTCCTATTGTGTAACCAATTTAGCAGTTTGAGGAAGCTGTACCTGATATTAATCTGTTATGGCCTGGGGAGGTTTTACCTTGATATGTTGATGAAACAAGGGACTATATATATATATATATATATATATATATATATATATATATATATATATATATATATATATATTGCATTTAATGAAAAAAAGAATGCACTTTATTAAATTATTAAAATTACATCATTCAAAAATAAGTATTGCAATATAAATAAAGTGAATTTGAATTAATTGGATTTTTTTTTCTTTTTTTTCTTTTTATAAGGTAAACCCTCCATAGGCCATAATAGATTAATATACAATAGTATTGTTAGACAATTCAAAAGGATCTTGATTGTGTTGATTAGGTAACAAAAGCAATCCATCAAAAACTTTTTCCTATATATGTTGTAGTTCAGCAAAACCAGTTGGTCAAAAAAAATAATAATAGGTACAGCTTACTCAAATTGCTAAATTGGTTACACAATAATAACTAGTAGACCCGTAAGGTCATACACAATGGACAATAAATGTGACTCTACATACCGAAAATCTTACCCCTACCGCAACAAACTTTCCCTGAAATTGTCAATTTTTGGTCTATGTTCGCATAAAAATAACCATAACACGGAAAACGTGTAATGTATATGACAATATTGCATGAGTTACATCATGGTTACATAATGATTTGGTATCTTAACAGACATTGCTCGACAAAAACTCAATATTTCTCCAAAAATTGATTCTAAGTGAGAATTTTCAACATTTCAGATTTGTCAATAGTTCACTGTCGGGTTAAAAATAACCACCAGACGCAAAATATGCGTTGCATATAACAAAGTTGCATGAATTCTATCATGATTTTGTATTTTAAATCCCACTTGTCAGCTTAAACTCAATATTTTGTCCAAAATTGATGAAAAATGGGAATTTTTAGCATTTCAGACTTGGCAAAAATGCACTTTTAAATCGTTATATGTGGCAAATATGGAGGATTTATTGTTTTAACTGATACATAAGTTATCGTAAAGACCTGTTATGAGCATTTCTTTTGTTATTCAAGACACTTTAATTCTTGTAAATGCCTTGGTTATTCCATCTCTCTTTTGTCTGTCCCTTGATTCTTGAAGCACTTTAACTGATAATTTATCTCAAATTTACTTACCCAAAATTATTTACCCAATTAATTTTTATGCATATTCATTTATATATATGCTTAACTTTAACCTTCTGTTATGTTTCACCTAAATATTCGATAAAGTTTAAGATTCATGTTGGAAAAATTTCCCCGCCCAAAGATCGAACCTGCGCTACCTTTCTGTAATATCAAGGTGATCAAATGAGTTTCATAAATCGTCGCGACTACAATCGCAAGTAAACGAACAGATGTTAGGAAATATATTTAATGTCATAATAGATCAATAACATATTAGGTAATTTTAGAAATACAATGTATTCGGTATTTATGAAATAAAAGTAACAAATGTCTTAAACAGGATCATTATAAAAGGAAACCTTTTCGTATGAAGAGCACAAAATACATTTATTAACTAATTGATATATGTAGCCTAAATAAACTGATTTAAATAAACATGAGTAGAAGATTCTACTACAATGGCGGGATGTCAGCATTTAGTTTTAAGTATATAATTTTATTTGTATTTTTCATATTCGGCGGTATCTTTTTATATTCGAGGTCTTTAATACAAAAAATACCGAAGTTGCATAAAAAACAGTAAATTTCGTTATGCTGTTCACGTGTTTCAAGGAGTAAGTTAGTTAAAGTATGTTTCAGAGTAATCAATCGAATTAAAGTGCTTCGTAAGAAAACGGAAGGTTAAAATGCCTTCGCCGTGCGCGATCAGGCATCTTGACCACCCCTTTTCTTTCGAAGCACTTTAATTCAATTAATTACTCCGAAACATACTTTAACTATTACTTAAAACATTGCTTAAAAAAACAAGGAGTGTTCAATGTGACTCAAAATACCGAAAATCTTACCCCTAACGAACAAAATTAAACTTCAAAATATGCCTGTCTTTACATATATGTGAACATAGCATACCAATGTGTTATTTTGTTTGCAAAAGATGCATTTGATATATTGTAATATGTAGTTTTAACGCCAAAATATGGGTAAAATTGAATATTTTGGGCCATTTTCGTGAAAAATGGGAATTTCCAGCATTTCCGAATTTAACGAAATCCAATTTTAATTGTTGAATTAACCACACGCATGATCTTATCTATGATATATGTGAGTCTCTGTATATTTTGGTGTTTGAAAATGATTTGTCATTGAACTTTTATACAATGTTTAAGCTTTTCAAGCTGAATAAAATGAAATAAACTGTGTTGAATATATGAGGAAAGGGGTAATATGTTTGTAATTTATGAGACTGTAGTTAGTCTAAAATGTTTAAAAGCATACTTGGTAATTGTTAAGATATAATGAAACGATTTTTAATCAACATTTTCAAGTTATATATCAATTTCATTAAGTATTTCCATCTCAAAGTCAAAACAGCAGAAATTCTGAAAAACGGAAAATTCCCATTTTGCATACAATTTCGGACAGAAAAGTCGAAAAGATACATCTTGAAAAGTTTAAATCTACTTAAATGATCTTCGGCATGTCAGCTTTAGTCAAATACACACTAGAATTCCCGTTAAACATTATTTTTTTTATTATTTACAGCCTGTATATTACAAATTTTACCTTACTTCTTAGGGGGAGGTTTGCTAATTTTGTCATTTCGCTGAACCTACATTATGTCTGAAACTAAAATGTGTGCACACAATTTGTTGCTAATATATCATAAATCATTATTAAATCGGCCACTATTAAATATATATTCAGATTATTACGATCCTAAAGTCAGAAAGTCGAAATTGTGAAAAAATCTGAAATTCCGAAAATGTCCATGTTTCAAAAATTTTATATCGAAAATCAAAATTTGCTGGACTTTAATGGTTTTGTTTTCAAACATTGTATCACATCTGATAAGTTAGGCATAAAAACTAGATCAAATGACAAGGGTTGTTTATCTGAAAGGAATTGATAGCCTAAAATCGTCAATTTCGCAATTTTTTCAGGGAAGGGGTACATTGTTTGTATCCCCAGATCATAAAAATGGCGTAAAGTGCCCCAATTTGTGTTCATTGTAAAGGAAATTAAATTAGCTTTAATTTGGTACCAAATTTCATATTACTTATCTTTAAAAAATTATGGAGCTTGAAAGATGAAACTTAGGTTAAAACGAAAATACAAGAATTTTTCATGGTGTACTGTCTATGCGTGTAGGTTATGTTCGTGTTAACATGTTTTATTTTGAAGAGGGGACATAGAAAGACTGAAAAAAATCAGTCTGGTTTGGAAGTGGGGGGTTGCACGGAAAGTGCTTCCAGCCAACGGACTACAGGGGACCTCTGCTGTTAGAGACGTTTAGAAAGAGCCAGTTTTCATCAATGGAATCATCTTTTGCATAACAACGGCAGTAGAATACCGAAGGAACAAGGAGTGGAATTTACAAAAAGCCCAAAGCGAGGACACAGAAAACAATGACGTTAGACACAGAAAACAATGACGTTAGAAAGATACAAAGTACAGAAATAGAAATAATAACATTCAAAACAAAGGCACTCACAAAGTGAACTCCAGTGAAACTGAGGGTGACATCAAGTGCTCCGGAAGGGTAAGCATGTCCTGCTCTCTTAACAGCACCCGTCAACCTGTAAGAGAGTCAATCTAGGAAAATGTCAAAATCGGTAGTCAAATCTGTGAAAACGTGAATCTAGCTGAAAATGTCCACTTTCATTTGGGATACTGACAAGTCATATCTTTCAATGATGTTATGGTGACAGCCGTAGGATTTCTTGAGGGATGAAATTTACATAGGTTGAACAAATCCCTCACTAAGCAGCTTTTGGGACAATGTTTTGTTAAAAAAATCACTATACAAACTACACGCTGGACAGTAACGAATCAACTGTGAAATGTACACTCCATAGGCTGGAGAAGTAGGTATATAGCTGCTAAGAAAGGGGAAGTTCACAATTGGGAAATCAAAATCATCGCGCCTGTCATATAGCTTAGATTTCAAACGTCCATCTTCGTCAATATACAACAAAAGATCCAGGTACGAAGCTGATGTAGGTGTATCAAATGTTTCTTTAATTTCAAGCTCATTGGGATAGATCTGATCCAAATATTCCTTAAATTTGGGATTATTAAGAGAAAGTACATCGTCTATGTAGCGGAAGCTGAAATTAAAGGACTGGGCTAAATGCTTTTGTTTTCTTTGTGTAAGCCCTTGTAAAAACTTGGCCTCTTACTAGAATTTGTCTCTACTTCAGATAATCTGTGCCAGGGATTATGCTCTTTATATATATATATATATTTCAGTTATTGTGTACTTGTTCTTGAGGGATATCTCAAGTGTATACACTATCATACTTTCAAAAGTGAAATTTTGTATTTTTTTCGAAATGTTATTCTGCCCGTTCTGTTTAAAATGTCCACATATCACAATTTTAACTTCAATCCTTTCAAGTTTTCTTGAAATCGACTCACCGAATTCTCTGTGGTTGTTTAGATGTTGCAAATGTCTTTTATAAGTCTTTTTGTTGGGCAATGGATGACAGCGGTTGAAAGAATATTTTGCCAGTTAATTTTATGCTTATTGACGATTCTGCATCTTTTCATGGGTATGAAAAGAACATGGAGGTAGCGTTGCTCGACATTTAGCAGTAAATTCCGCCCACACAGGTGCAAGGGGAAGTCTTGAACTTTAAGATGTCAACATAGCTCATCATTGAAAGCCCCATGGTGACTTCAAAATGAAAAACAACAATAAAAGTGTTGTTGAATTACTTGGTTTTACCATGCACTTGTAAGAGACTTTGTCTCATATGCATTTACTCCATATCATTTCATTTTTTCTTTTAATAACTTTTGCCACTGTATTTATTTGTTAATTGAATACAGGTAGACGATCTTTTTAAATCATTAAAAAAAATAAGATATAAAAATATAATCTTTGCAGGAACTCGAGACCTTCCAGTGTCAAAGATAAGGGATTATGAAATGTCCGATGACTGTCCAGTGACATGCCTAGGTAAGACAACTTTACTAAAAAATCCTGGATTTCATCGAATTATTCGTTTGCGTTGATCACATTTTAGACTAGTCTCAAAACAGAAATGTACCACCTTCCATTTAATACAAGCCAATAACTCAAGATTAATAAAATAACACATTTGTTACGATAATTGGTACCACACTGTAAGAATTGACCAATAGAAATGATACATCGCAGTGAAAAACTTGATATAATTAACAATTAAACAAGAAAAAGAACACTAACGAAGTTATAACAGAATAGTAATAATTAGGATTCAGCAATAGAAATCATTGCGATACAAAAAATTACTCACCTAAACACAAAAAAAGCTATTTTGAGATGCGTAATACATGTAGAACAAACAATTGACAGTCATATTAACAGGTTCTGTAAGTATTGTATAATTTCAAAACTTCCGGTACATAAATTGTTCCCGGAAGTTGCATTTTTACAGAAATATGTGACGTTTCAAGCAAATGATTGAACCTTACAGTCCTAAAACGCCATGTTTAGGCGGGAAAAGATTTCAAATTTCAACTCCATCTTGAACTCTTGGTGTCACATGACGAGACTTTAAGACCCTTTACACATCCAGTATTTTTGTATATCTTACATCTTAAGGTAGGAGTAGTATATGGGGACAGTTCAAGTCGTATTTGTCGAGGACCAAGAGGACCAGGCGGAAGTATGACGTCATAGGTCACGTGACCGGAAGTATGACGTGACCGGAAATGACGTAAACCGGAAGTATGACGTCAACGGAAGTAGCGATGTCCAAAACGGACCAATGAGAGCGTTTCCCTCCGGATTTTAAATTAAAATATTTAAAATGGACCAATGGGAGCGTTGCGCGCCCGATTTCAAATCGTATCAAGTTTGAACGGACCAATGGGAGCCTTTCCCTCATGTTTGAAAGTGTAACTTTTTAGCTTTTTACTGCGTAAAAAAAAGGGGGTGAACTGTGCCCATTTATACTAATATTTTTCTCGATTTCCAGAGTTATCGTTCGTTTCCCGTACAATGTATATATCAATCCGGGGTAATTTCAAGCTGTTACAGCGATTGGTGAAGGTTTCAAGTCTCTATCTCTTACCGTTTGGAAGATAGGGGTACCCGAAAATTCGGGAATGGCCCAAAATACGATTTTTTCTAAGTCGAGTACTATAGACGTGTCATATATGTTTTCGGGGTAACTTTGACCATCTAAATCGAATGGTGACATCCATTTAGCCCTATCTGTTATAGTATGGGTGCTAAGATGGTCCAAAATTTTGACAAGGGGTCGATCTGTGCATTTTTCAAAATATACTTAAATAGATGTGTGATATATGTTTTCGGGATAACTTTGGAATTCTAAAGCGATTGGTGGTATTTGTGAAGTCGTATCTCTAATACTAGGGGTGTAATAATGGGTCCAATATTTTGACAAGGGGGTAATTTTGGGGAATTTTAACAAAGGGGCACTCTGCGTTTATCCAGGCTTGTGACTGGCTATCTTAAAGGATAGGCCGCATTACCCCATCCCCCTTTTCTTCTTTTGTTTTATTTACATCGAGTCGTTTCTGTCTTCGATTGGTGGTGGTTCGAATCCGTCCAATACGTCATCTAACAGATATTTTCTTTTCTTCACTGCATATTGCCAAGATTCCCTGGTTTCGTAGTCTTCTTCATCTCTTAAACGTTTGGCCGTATCTCTGATCTTTTAGTGAATTGGATCTTTGTTGAAATCCTGCATCCAGAACACCGTTTCCAGGTATTGATTTCTCATATGGTCTCTAAAAAGTTTATTCATGTCTTCATATGCGGCTAAACGAGCCTTTTCGGAGTCGTGTCCTTCTTCCATCAACTCTTCCACTTTCTTGTTGTATTCTGGTTCGAGTTTGTCAAATGTTTGATTCACTATCAGCTTCCATGGAGACTCTTGGTCATCTTCATCGTCAGTGCTTTCGTCCGCGGACTCTTCTGACGTATTAGAGTCGTTACTTTCCTGGTTGCTATATACAGATTCGTGATCGCTTTCTTCTGATACGTTGGACTCTGTATCCGATTCAATTGGCGAAGTATCTTCCATGTCTTGTATCTGATTCTTGTGGCGTACGAGATTGAATTGACGATTGGTCGTATATTCACAAAGGTCGCAGTGATACATTATAGACGTCTACCTCTCTCTGGATTCGAAGTACGAATGACGATATTTTACAGAACAAAGCTTTAAATACGGTCAGATTGGGAATGTCGCTGCTCGCGTGCTCGTTTCACTGCTCGTGTGCTCATTTCGCTGCTCGTGGTGCTCGCGTGCTCATCACGGAAATTTTGCTGCTGCTGCTGCTGTGCGGTGGGAAAGGCTACATATTCGCTGTTTATGGGTATGCTCGCGTGTTCATTTGGCTGCTCGTACTGCTCGCATGCTCATCTCGGAATATTGCTGCTACTGTTGCTGCTGCAGCCGCTGTGCGGTGGGAAGAGCGACAAATACGCTGTTTAAGGGTATGTTCACGCTGCTCGTTTTCACTGCTCGTGTGCTCATTTCGCTGCTCGTGCTGCTCGCGTGCTCATTTCGGGAATATTTCTGCTGCTGCTGCTGCAGCCGCTGTGCGGTGGGAAGAACGACAAATTCGCTGTTTAAGGGTATGTTCACGTGCTCATTCCGCTGCTCGTTTTCACTGCTCGCTAGCTCATTTCGCTGCTCGTGCTGCTCGCGTGCTCATCTCGGAATATTGCTGCCGCTGCTGCTGCTGCCGCCGCCGCCGCTGTGCGGTGTGAAAAGTGACAAATTCGCTATTTAAGGGTATGTCAACGTGTTCATTTCGCTGCTCGTTTTCACTGCTCGTGTGCTCATTTCGCTGCTCGTACTGGTCGCGTGCTCATCTCGGGAATTTGAGAGGAGGATTGGGCCTTAAAAGGAGAGGAGGAGTGAAAAAAGACAATAGTAACATTTTTTTTCACATCTCTTTAAGCCTCGTCTTTTAGTTTCTCATTCCAATCTGAATTATCTCCCTTTGTTTTCTTTATCTATATGCTTTTCTTTTCATTAGTCAATAAATAAAACACCAATTTGCATGTATACATATTTTATTTTCCCCGTCATTAAGCAGTCATGGAACAGGGAATGGGGACTGGGAGGTTCTCAAAAATTAAAAATTAAATTAAAGAAAATGTTACTATTGTCTTTTTTCACTCCTCTTCTCCTTTTAAGGCCCAATCCTCCTCTCAAATTCCCGAGATGAGCACGCGACCAGTACGAGCAGCGAAATGAGCACACGAGCAGTGAAAACGAGCAGCGAAATGAACACGTTGACATACCCTTAAATAGCGAATTTGTCACTTTTCACACTGCACAGCGGCGGCGGCAGCAGCAGCAGCAGCGGCAGCAATATTCCGAGATGAGCACGCAAGCAGCACGAGCAGCGAAATGAGCTAGCGAGCAGTGAAAACGAGCAGCGGAATGAGCACGTGAACATACCCTTAAACAGCGAATTTGTCGTTCTTCCCACCGCACAGCGGCTGCAGCAGCAGCAGCAGCAGCAGCAGCAGCAGCAATATTCCCGAAATGAGCACGCTAGCAGCGCGAGCAGTGAAATGAGCACACGAGCAGTGAAAACGAGCAGCGTGAACATACCCTTAAACAGCGTATTTGTCGCTCTTCCCACCGCACAGCGGCTGCAGCAGCAACAGCAGCAGCAATATTCCGAGATGAGCACGCGAGCAGTACGAGCAGCCAAATGAACACGCGAGCATACCCTTAAACAGCGAATATGTAGCTTTTCCCACCGCACAGCAGCAGCAGCAGCAGCAATATTTCCGAGATGAGCACGCAAGCACCACGAGCAGCGAAATGAGCACACGAGCAGTGAAACGAGCACGCGAGCAGCGACATTCCCAATCTGACCGTATTTAAAGCTTTGTTCTGTAAAATATCGTCATTCGTACTTCGAATCCAGAGAGAGGTAGACGTCTATAATGTATCACTGGGACCTTTGTAAATATACGACCAATCGTCACTTCAATCTCGTACGCCACAAGAATCAGATACACGACATGGAAGATACTTCGCCAATTGAATCGGATACAGAGTCCAACGTATCAGAAGAAAGCGATCACGAATCTGTATATTGCAACGAGGAAAGTAACGACTCTAATACGTCAGAAGAGTCCGCGGACGAAAGCACTGACGATGAAGATGACCAAGAGTCTCCATGGAAGCTGATAGTGAATCAAACATTTGACAAACTCGAACCAGAATACAACAAGAAAGTGGAAGAGTTGATGGAAGAAGGACACGACTCCGAAAAGGCTCGTTTAGCCGCATATGAAGACATGAATAAACTTTTTAGAGACCATATGAGAAATCAATACCTGGAAACGGTGTTCTGGATGCAGGATTTCAACAAAGATCCAATTCACAAAAAGATCAGAGATACGGCCAAACGTTTAAGAGATGAAGAAGACTACGAAACCAGGGAATCTTAGCAATATGCAGTGAAGAAAAGAAAATATCTGTAGATGACGTATTGGACGGATTCGAACCACCACCAATCGAAGACAGAAACGACTCGATGTAAATAAAACAAAAGAAGAAAAGGGGGGATGGGGTAATGCGGCCTATCCTTTAAGATAGCCAGTCACAAGCCTGGATAAACGCAGAGTGCCCCTTTGTTAAAATTCACCAAATTTACCCCCTTGTCAAAATATTGGACCCATTATTACACCCCTTGTATTAGAGATACGACTTCACAAATACCACCAATCGCTTTAGAATTCCAAAGTTATCCCGAAAACATATATCACACATCTATTTAAGTATATTTTGAAAAATGCACAGATCGACCTCTTGTCAAAATTTTGGACCCCTCTTAGCACCCATACTATAACAGATAGGGCTAAATGGATGTCACCATTCGATTTAGATGGTGAAAGTTACCCCGAAAACATATATGACACGTCTATAGTACTCGACTTAGAAAAAATCGTATTTTGGGCCATTCCCGAATTTTCGGGTACCCCTATCTTCCAAACGGTAAGAGATAGAGACTTGAAACCTTCACCAATCGCTGTAACAGCTTGAAATTACCCCGGATTGATATATACATTGTACGGGAAACGAACGATAACTCTGGAAATCGAGAAAAGCATTAATAGTAATGGGCACAGTTCACCCCCCCTTTTTTTACGCAGTAAAAAGGTAAAAAGTTATACTTTCAAACATGAGGGAAAGGCTCCCATTGGTCCGTTCAAACTTGATACGATTTGAAATCGGGCGCGCAACGCTCCCATTGGTCCATTTTAAATATTTGAATTTCAAATCCGGAGGGAAACGCTCTCATTGGTCCGTTTTGGACATCGTCACTTCCGTTGACGTCATACTTCTGGTTGACGTCATTTCCGGTGACGTCACATCCGGTGACGTCATACTTCCGGTCACGTGACTTCCGGTGATGTCATACTTCCGGTCACGTGACGTATGACGTCATACTTCCGCCTGGTCCTCTTGGTCCTCGACAAATACGACTTGAACTGTCCCCATATACTACTGGTAGGTTATTGAATTTGTTACTAAAATAAAGAAAGAAGACAACAGAAACTTACAATTATTCATAATCCCCTCGTTGGTTCATATCAAAAGTCTGTCTTTTAATTTTTTGGTAAGGGGGGGGGGGGGCATTTGACCATTGTAGCGCACCTTGTCTCTCTCTTGATGGAGTTCATTTTGTGACTTAAACAGATAATGTGCATTGAATTGCGTAAGCTTACGAATTTGTATACTTAACAAGGGAAAAATGATGTAATATTGAAAATGAGTTGAGGACGGAGATAACTAAATTATCCTCAATGTAAAATATTTATAACATAACAGATGTGACTAATCCTCATAACTTTATATAAGTATCAACTTATTGACTCAAATTTTCAGATGAGACAGCCTTAAAAAATATAGCGCTCGGAAAGCCAGCGGGACAATTTCCAGATAACATTGAGGGCAATTACCGTAGTAAACCATGTTTTGCAAACGACGGAGATTTAAACACTATTTCCCACACAACTGCTGGAAATGCGGATCCTTACTGGTTTGTTGATCTGTTGAACCAGTATCAGATAGAGCGTGTCGAGATTTACAACGTTAAAGACTCAAGGAAGCCCCCAAACGCTTGTTGTGGTAAATATGTAAAAACATGATTTATGTAATAACTTTGAACAACATTTAACTAATATCTATCTTGACCAAATTAGGCCGTTTTAAAATAATTCTACGTATAAAATTAAAGAAAATGCATTTTTTTATAATTGTAAATGCATGTTTATGCTTTAGAGCTGATTTCACACTTCTTTTTTGAAATGTTGATACAAAACTAATCAGCCTTTTTCATTTCATTTTTGTCTCATGGAATTCGGCCCAGAACAACTCTGTTGGGTAATTTTGTTATTACCCCATCCCCTTTGCTTACAAGTCTCATTCCTGGTATTTGATCAATCCTTGACCTTACTGCTGAATTACCTCAACCCGGAAATTCTGGACAGTTTGACATTTTCTTTTGTGTCTCATTTTCCAAAAAAAAAAATCGAGATCCTTACTTCAGTGGTGACTTTAAACAGAAAATTTATTTAAGATGACTCAAGTGAATAATAAAATGTAATAAGATAGAAATTAAAATAGCCGCTCAGAATCTTCCTTTTCTTGTAAAGGGATGAAAAGATTCTATAAAATAACAATCAGCTAGATTCTTTGCCTCTTCTGTTGCTAAAATTTCAATAAAATATAATTCTTTTCTAACTGAACCACTCTCAAAACTGCCAATTAGTTAGGACAGTTATAAAGTAAAAGACTCTGTTATGAGGGTTCTTTTGATCCAAAAAGTGGGAATGAAAGCAAACTAAACATAAGGTGCAACTTGTATTAAAATCTAAAATAACGTGTGAACACTGAGCCACCAAACTAACAACTGACAAAATACTTAAAAATAATACTTCTACACAAGCATTCTGTAGAACATAAATTAATATTATCTTTGACAGTTCATTATTATTCAACCTTAAAGTCTGCAAGTAAGAATGCTGACCGGAAAACAGTTTATCATAAAGTGTAACATTAAACAATGTTGAATCAACATATGGTTATAGTTCAGTTTCTCAAGTCACAGAGTTCTTATCAAAAATATCACTTTAACACCTCCCTTCCTAAGAGGAAATTTATCGGCTTTGAAAACGAGAAATTTTCGATACTAAAAATGAAAAAGTGGCTCAATGCAAAATTTTACAATTCTTATAATGAGAAAACAATATGCGTAACACTTAACACGACCATGTGCGCAATGTCAATACATGGTTAACGGTACTATAAATTTCTCCATAGGAATCAAATGATTAAATCCATGAATAATAATAAATCCACATTAATTTTGTTTTGAACTTTAAGCACTATATAATAGATTTATGTATTGCAAATAATAACTTTTCATATTTCAACACCTTTTCTTTTGACATTTTACACTACACTAGTACTAGTAATAATGACTTATAACTTTCTACTTTCTAGAATATATATTCACATATTACACACGGGACATTCCATCTGCATTTTTGTGTTTAGCTCCACTTCGATACACAATTTCGAAATCATACTGTTGTAATAAAAGTGCCCAACGGAGTAAACGTTGATTTTTGTCCTTCATTTTTGATAGCCATGTTAATGGGTTATGGTCGGTTTCTATTGTAAATTTCTGTCCAGATAAATAATAGTTCAGAGATTCTATACTCCACACAATAGCAAGACATTCCTTCTCAACAACGGAGTAATTACGTTCTCTTGGAAGTAATTTACGGCTAAGATAGGCTATTGGATGTTCTTCATATTCAAGATTTTGGCTAAGTACGGCACCTATTGCATAATCAGACGCATCAGTTTGCAGAATGAATGGTTTTTGAAAGTCAGGGTTTCGCAAAACTGGAGCACGGACCATAATGTCCTTCAAAGTTTTAAATGCTGTTACTTCAGTATCGGTCCAAACAATTTTATTCGGTTTACTTTTCTGTAGAAGTTCAGTAAGAGGTTGTGCAGTGGCTGAAAAGTCCTTGATATGGTTGCGGTAATATCCTACAAGACCAAGATATGAGCGCAAACTCTTTTTGTCGACTGGTAGTGGAAAATCAACCATAGCCTGAACCTTCTTCGGATCTGGTTTTACCATGCCATTTCCAACGATGTGTCCCAAACAATGCACTTCTTCAAATGCTAGCTCGCACTTTGTCGGACGAACTGTTAAATTAGCTTCTCTCATACGCCTGAATACATTTCTCAAATGATGTAAGTGTTCTTCAAATGTATTGCTGTAGATAATTATATCATCAAAGTAGGCTACTACGTTTTGTAGGTCTCCAACGACTTGATCAATCAAACGAGCAAAAGTTGATGGTGAAGTTTTCATACCAAAAGGCATTACCAAGAATTCAAATTGTCCAAATGGTGTAACAAATGCAGACTTCGCTCTAGAATCTTCGTGAAGTTCACATTGCCAGAAGCCCTTAGTTAAGTCGATTCGGCTTAGAAAACTAGCATTGCCAAGCTTCTCAATGATTTCATCTATTCTAGGAATAGGATAACCATCTGATACTGTTATATTGTTCAACTTACGATAATCAACACAAAGTCTGGTTGAGCCATCCTTTTTGTCGATCAACACAATCGGGCTACTCCATGGGCTTTTAGAATGTGTTATGTGTCCATCTTTCAACATTTGATCTACAAGTTTTCTGACTTCTTCACGGCGAGCATATGGTATCCTGTACGGTCTTAGTGAAATAGGTGTTTCTGATGTTGTCTTGATTTCATGTTTGATTATGTTGGTCCGACCTGGTTTTGATGTAAGAATGTCGGAAAACTGTTCACATAAGTTCCAAATTGCTTTTCGTTGTGACTTTGACAAAAGTGTACTAACTGACATATCCTTATAAGTTTCAGTGTCATCAGGTATAGTCATGTCTGGCAAATTATCTGAATCAAACTCATGTTCAACAAATATGTTCATAACTGCATTTCTATTATATTTCTTAAGTAAGTTTATGTGATAGGTGACTAAACCACGGCGAGCTCCTACATTGACTTGGTAGTTCACATTATTTATCCTTCTCACTATACGATATGGACCTCTCCATGTCGCTGTCATTTTTGAAGTTTCACTGGGTAGAAGAACTAACACCTCATCTCCAGGTGACAAACGTCGTTCTCTAGTATTTCTGTCATACCAGGCTTTCATTTTTGATTGTTTTTCTGTGAGATTTTCACTTACAACATCTCTCATTTCTGCTAAACGTTCTCTAACATTAATCACATGTTCGATGACAGATTTCTCTACATCCTCTTCTCCAGACATTGACAACTTTAAAATTTCTGTTGGACCTCTTACAGGCCAGCCATACAAGAGTTCAAATGGTGAGAAACCTGTTTCCTCATGAGGAGTTTCTCGGTATGCAAACAACGCATAAGGTAGCATTTCATCCCATTCTTTGTCATATGTAATACACAATTTCTTTAAAACTTTCTTCAAAGTTCCATTGTAACGCTCACATTTTCCATTTGACTGTGGTCTGTAGGGACTTGTAGTAATGCCCTTTACACCTAACATTTCATATAATTGTGTCAATAAAATACTTGTGAAATTACTACTTTGATCACTTAGAATAACTCTGGCTACACCTACTCTGCTAAACAGTTCAACTAGCGACTGAGCTACACGCTCTGCTTCAATACTCGGAAGAGCAAATGCCTCTGGGTATCTTGTACCTTCATCTACAACTGTTAATATATACCTATTCCCTCCCTTAGTGTGACTTAAAGGTCCTACAATGTCAATTGCAATTTTGTTGAA
>MJUU01011570.1:3761-19531 GCA_002080025.1 Modiolus philippinarum
TATTTTTCATATTCCTACGCGTGAAACAAATAGGCCCTATTTTCGTTTTAATAATATACTCGATAATCGTTTAATTTCTCAATGCAGGAAATTTAATAAGTTTAATAAAAGCGAAGTAGTATTAGAAATTGGTTTTGGTGTATTATAAACGTCTCGCACTGTATACTCAAGCCTATTCGACACCTCCTTTTTGGTTTCAATCCGCCATCACAGCACCTCGATTCCCACTTAAGCTGTGTTCAAACATTTTTACCATTTCAGGACAATAGTATGTAACGTTCTACCAGATTATTCAGTAAGTTTACTGTATTATTTACAATTTTATAAATAGACTTTTAACCTGTTTAAAAGTTTCCCGCCCTGCAACATCTATTTTTATCCAATTCAAGCTGAACCGGTAGCTAAAGTGTTCATGACGAACACTTAAAACCAAAGTTGCAAAGAAGAAGAGTAAATTTAATTAAGCTGTTTCAAGGAGCAACTTCTCAATCAAATAGTATGAAAAGCCATAATCCATAAAATTGTTAACAAAGAAGTACTCATTACCAAAATATCGAACCAGGAAGCCAAATCCAGTACTAAGGACATCCACCGAGTGCCATACACGGAATAAATCCGTAGTAATTTTAAGAGGTTAGAATTAGGTAATAATGACCCTCAATAGACAGTTAGCTGTATTTGACACTGAGAAGGGCATAGTATTAAAACTTAAGGAACTGGCATGCTGTAAACTGAGATTTATTCTTTTGGTAGTCAACTGGCATTGTGTTAAGTGTGCAACATCCGGTGTAAAGTGTGATCTATCCTTTTTGAACCAAATTAGCATGGTGAAAATGGGATTGACCTTTTTTATGGAACATTGTAAAAGTGAAGAAAAGGAAGGAAATCTAAATAACTTTGACGTTAATGGTAACGTTGACAGTTTCGGATTATCATTTTTGAAATAAGGATAAACATAATGCATGATTATGCGCAATCATAGCATGAACATTTGTTTTTTTTTAATCGGAAGAAGATCCAAGTGATTTGTGACATTTGTAAATTAACTTTATTTCTTTAAAATATTCAACTTTAAATTTTCATTTGAAGAGGTGAGTGTACTTTTATCAGAAGGACAGTAAATTTATTTTTATTTGAACAAGGTAATTTTTCATGAATTCTACTTTGAATTTTACTTTAATATTTTCATACTTTATTTTATTACTATTAAGTGTTCGTTTAGAGTAGAGTGTATTGTAATTGTTAGGTATTGAGACTAGCAACAGTATTGTTTTTAGGAGGTGGGTCAAAATTATTCAATAGAAGTAAATCATGTCTTCTGAGGATGACCCTAGAGTACAAATCGATAACAAGGAGGGTAAGTCCGAAGGTGATAGGAAGATTTGGAGGATACATTGATAAGTGAGGTTAATGTAATTCAAGCAGATGAGGTGCCATTACAGGAAATTAAGGGTATGGATACGGAGTCACTAATAATATATCTTGAACATAAAGACAGGTTGTATCAAGATGACAGGGAACGTAGGTATAAATAAGATATGGAACAGCAGAAGTACAATTACCAACTGGAATTGGAGGCTAAAGGTAAGTGAGGGTGAAGGTGTAAGCAGTACCATAGTTCACGATGAGATGGCATATAAAGGCAAAAAGGTCCCAAAGTTCAAGGAAGAAAAGGATATTGATGCATATCTCCATACATTTGAAAAGTTAGCAGATGCATATAAGTGGAATAAGGATACATGGGCGACAAGATTGGCAGCCCTTTTGTCTGGAAAAGCTCTCGAGGCCTATGCTATAATGGATAGGGACGAGTCAACCGACTACCAGAAATTAAAACAGGCAATTTCACGTAGATATGAATTGACAGGTGATGCTTATCGTAGAAAATTCCGTGCATGAAAATTGGACGAAAACTAAAAAAGAATATATATATATATTTTTTTTTTTTAAGTTCGCAACTTTTGGGTCCATTTATATCATATTTTAAGTTCCCGTTGACGTACACAAAACAGAAGCGCACTAAAAGTGATCCATCATAATCTGATAATTAAAAATTTTTCTACATCTGAATATCTAAAAGCGCCCATTTCTGTCTTTTTTAAAGGGCTGACAACATTAGCTACTTTTGTGACATTACAGAAATTCTCTGCTCGAAGAATTATCCACGTCGCTCCAAACGTTCTTTTGGTTTTGTTTGATTGTTCGAATCTCGGCATACCATTGGCTCCCTAGGGCGTATAACCAACACCAAAAAAAGGAAAAAATAGGAACCCAGCGTGGAGATGTTGATACTCAACTTACCGAAAGGGGAGTATCACACCAAAATCTTGATAGAAAAGGTGTGGTTGCATAAACGACCAATTAAGACCGACATTGAGGAAGAACCATAAATTATTTCATGTAAAATATGAAAATTGAAAATCGATGCCGGTATTGGGTTGGTGAAAGAAGCAGAATGGATGACCTTATCCAGCCAGCGTTTGAAAAGAAACCTGACTAAAATTTCTATTTCATTCTACGAATGTTCGACAATTGCATTGTAATGTTACAAAGAGAAAATCCCCGATTAAGGAGGCTCATTCCTGATTGTTTATATAAAAAATTCTTGAAACCTATATCATTCAATTAAGCATTGTTGACTAAATGAAATGGTAAAAAGCAAATATAGATTGCAACAAAATCAATTAAAAGAAATAAAATAAGTAAAAAAGAAAATAACGATGGAAGGACAACCAGGGCAACGAAATCAAATTGCCACAGGAAAAGGGGAGAAACTGTTGTTCAATTTCTAAACACAAAGGATGCACAAATTAATTTCAAAACATCGTACAATTAACACTAATAAATATCAAAATCTCTTTATCCTCCTTGATATTACGTGTAGAGAATCTAGTGCAGTTAAATAAGAATAGTTACCAAATTGATTATCTAGAGTTTAGGTTAACGTGCAGGTAGCAATGTTTCAGCTACATAGGAAGAAGACCAAGCTATATTATTTGAAGTAAAAGAAACAAAGGTGAAAAAGATAAAAAAGATAACCTTCTCAACGAGCTTTGATTAGGGGCAGGAGATCTTCGTCGAGCGCAGCATAATACTGCCGCAGCATGTCAACATATCAACCACTGAAATTTGAACAAGTGAAATTTTAAGTGGATGTGGACACAGCTAAGAGCTTGACATAATAAGTAGACCGATATAATAAGGAGCATTAACCGTGATTAGCTGGATACAAACAAGGGAACAAAAATTAACCCTTAGCTCAGAAATTGTAAGAGTTTTGCTTACTATATATGAAAAAGAAAGGAAATGGGGTAAATGTCAAGGAGACAACATCCCATATCCAGGTTAAAACGACAAAAAAAAAAACAAAACAATTAGGGGGTCACCATATGGTCTTCAACACAGTGAGGAACCTCACACCATATAGTAAACCCTAAATGGCCCTATGATTACATACTACTGACAGTTTACATCAAGATGAATGCAAAGAAAAAAATCCGATCAAAATCCGATTAAAAATTTTGAAAAATTGCAATTATGGTCCCTTGACCCTTTAAAGCTGAAAAACGGTAAGCAAGAGATACACAAAAGCTTACATGAGGAATTTAAAAAAAAAGTGTTTTATATATTTCGTAAAGTTGCAACTTTGGCACCTTTTATTTGCATGAATTTTGTATTGTAGAAATGATTGCTTCACAAACACGACATGCTTGTTATAGATCTTAGATATTTTAAGTTTATAGTCAACCATGATCTCAAAACAGACAATTCTAAATTTTGTTTTCTTTCCTCTATGAAATGAACTAGAGAATAGAGTTAATCTCCAATCCTCTGACCTGAACAAATATGGACCTAAGACTAAAGGACAGTGGAAAGGATAACTTTATTTAACAAAAGAAGAGTAAAAGAACAGTCTAAAATGATGTTAAAGTCTGTGATTTCCTCTTTGAATTCAGACAATACATCACATAATGGCAACAATACGACTGATCTAGGCTGGTTTGGCTGACAACAATATGACTGATCTAGCTAGGCTGGCTTGGCTGGCAACAATACGACTGATCTAGGTTGGCTTGGCTGACAACAATACGACTGACCTAGGTTGGCTTGGCTGACAACAATACGACTGATCTAGGTTGTCTTGGCTGGCAATACGACTGATCGTTGTCTCGGCTACCAACAATACGACTGATCTAGGTTGGCTTGCCTGGCAACAATGGGACTGCTCTAGGTTTTTTCTGGTGCTAGTGTTGTAAACATTTTATTTCTTAAGACCCTTGGTTTAACGGTGCAAGGGCCGTCTTTAACTTACTATAAGTAAGGAGTGTTTGCTCTTTGTTGAAAACCTCATGGCGACATAAAGGTAAAGAACAACAATATTAGCATTGTTCCATTTGCTTTATCTTATGATGTATTTATAGGGATTATAGGGTCTGTAAGTCTCGTCCAATTTTGAAACTTCCGGGGACATAAGTTGTACCGGAAGTTGCATTTTAAACAAAAATACAATGTATATGACGTTTTAAACAAGAACTTGGAACGTCATATTTTGGCGGGAACGTTTTCAAATTACAATTTTATCGTGATTTCTCGGTGTCACATGACGAGACTTACATACCCAATTTCCAATGTTTATTTGTTCATGTAGGTCAACAAAAATTAAATTTACTGTTTCCCCAAAGATAAGTACTGATTGTTATTGATGCTGTGAAGAATTATTTGACAATTACTACATAATCTTGAAAACCATTCTGCATATTGACATTACTAAGACCTTGTTCTTCAGAAATACAGGTAAACCACATATCGCCTGCCCATTAGATATAGACTTTACATGGAAAAATGCAACTTCAATGTCGCATACAAAAATATATGAGGTCAGCTGGATTGTCACACTGGATATAGGTATTATGCCTGTTTTTGTTTGTTTGTTTATTTACTTATTATGAGTGTACGGTAGATCTCAGTACTGGGTCTGCATATAAACAGTGACACTAAACATAGTACCTTTTTCCTGCGTAGTATTACCCTTCGAAGAAAACAAAAAGACTTGACTTTGGAGTATAAAAAATACTAACATTCACGTAAATTGCCCATATAAAAAAGTAAACAAAGTGTCCACCGTCACAATAGTAACTGGGGCATTCTAACAGAATGATTTGAACACCTGAAAGAGTATAACGTTATGTTTATCAAAGAATATTGAAACTATGCCAAACAGGGAAAAAATAATGTATTTTTCACCAAGCCAAATGCAAATGTAAAGACTCCGGACTCAAGAGGAAATCAAAAGAATGTATTGCTTCTGTAGAATAAAACAATTTATGAATTTACTGAGACTGTTCATTTCAGACCAATTCCTTGCATAAAGGTAGCTACAAGTCTGTTCACAATATAATGTAAACTGAACGTCAAAAATATTGTATATGTGTGAAGCATGTATTGTCAACTGAACGTCAAATATATTTTACCTGAAATTTTACATAAATCGTGTATAAAAGATGTCTATGCAAGAAACCATATCATACAATGATATTGATAACCACCTTTATATTTGCAGTTGAGTTCTTTTTATGACATGTAGGCGGTCTAACTAATCACCGAAAACAACCACCAAGAAGTCAAAGTTATTAATAGATAGATTTATTTGATCAAATATCAACATAATAAACAACAGCATTATATCAAAGTTAAATGATAAAATACTGCATGCATATTAAAAACATGACAATATAATATTTTAAAAATGTGTTGATATATGCTCTGGATAGCCCATAAAAGCAATATGGCTTATTGCCAATGGGGTCCAATTTGTGACATTCGTAAAACTTGGATACACCGAAAACTAATCAGACTTCATCACGTTGGCAGGTTTTAAAAATAGATACAGGACATAGATAGCTTTAAATGAAAAAAGAAAGATAATAAAGAAAGAAATATGTTCATGATGTACATTGCGGGGGGAGAAATGGTTAAAGAATCGAATAGTGTTGTTATATAACCGTAAAACTTACTTGAATGTGAAGAATAAAATTTTCAATTGACTGGAGAAAAAAAAACAACAATTCACACAAAAATTACAAATAAATTCTAAAGTGTATCACAAAAGCAAATTTAAATGCAAAACAAATAAACTATATATACATATATATGTACACGAACCGACAAGAAGAGTAAACCCACGAAACGACGAAACTAAAAAGAAAGTATGTGACACATCGTGAAAAATAATTGGTTTAATTATTATCCATGATCGTTTGCACGCTTACTTATCACCTCTTGCATATATTCTTCATTCACATCACACAATCTCTTTATGTTTTCCTGATTACGGGAGTACGAGCGTCAGATATCAGAAGCATTCTATATCCTCGGGTTTTATCCATTCAAACGGTGCTAAAATTTTTTGCACATGGATCACATATTCTTGGTCATATGTTACTTTAAAATACATAAAATAGACTGTGTATAAAATTTAATCGACTTCCAATTAAAATTTCATATATTTAAAGGCTTATAAATATCTTATGCATATTGAAGGAAAACTCTATAGAGATCCGTTTCCCGCCAAAATTTTGACGTCTTATATCTAAAAAAATCCTACATTGATTTTCAAATTTTTTGATCAAGTTGTTCCATAAGTAGTGCTCTTAAAAACAAAAGGTCAGAATTTAAATTCGAATTAAAAATTTCTTACACTCGTACTCCCTTAATACTTTCTCCTCCGATTAGTTTTGATTATGTAAAAGGGTATAAAAATAGATTGATTGATCCTGGAGGAGTCAGATTTCATCGATATATTGTCCAGAATGCTTCCATAGAAAGTGATCTTGGGACTTCTATTCTAGAATCATATAAGATGTAAGTTGTTTTATCGTTGTCCAATGTTGTTGCTGACTTAGTCTGACAATAAGAACCACCATATCACTCACAGATATAACGTTTGTAGTTATGTTTTCCGCCATTTCTGTAGGATGCAATTTTATTATTGGCTTAAAGTCAATATCCGTCATAGCAAATCCACTTTCAGTTATGATGTTTTTTTTTAAAACTTCCACTGAATAGTAGCCGTCTAGATCTCGCATGAGCTCTACACGGTATGTAAGGTGTATTGCTGGATCGCAGACCATTTCAATTCAAGTTTTATCTGATGTCATGTCCATTTTTTTAAATATTTTTAATGGTCACCAAATCATTTGTACTTAATCCATGAATAACATTATTGGTGCAAGACAGGCCACTATAATTCGAGGCTCCCTAATATTGATGGAAGACGAAACGGGTTCTTTATACACTGACATTCTTCAGCCTGTTGAAATATTATGGTATTTATACAGCGGCAATAACTTTGTACATTCTGTCGCTCATCTTCATACAGGTCTGTCAATTTTTTGTCAGTGGCCAGAACAAGATCCATAAGTATTTGAATCTTTTGCCTCTATTTTCATTTTTTTTTGTTAACTGATCTAGTTGTTCTCTACAGATCGAGGAATCGGTTTCTTCACTGTTTTAGTTTTCTATTTCCTGGTCGACATTTATTGTAACTTTCTCGGATAGTTCCTTTGCTTGTTGTTTCTGGCAAATCTGACCAAAGTCGTCTATTTCAATTTTTTTCCCATTATTCCCTCGTGATATGACAGTGGATGCCTATTTTTCTTTTCATATCGGTGATTGTGTTATTGGCGGAAAACGAACGTATGTGTATTTGGTGACAAAGTATTTAAGAAATATACGTCTCGTTTCCTGGATCTGAATAACTGTCCACGGCCTACCTTTCTTTCCAAAATTTGACTAGAAACTAAATTAAACTAAATTATTTATGGGATTTCGATGGGGATTCTTTCAGTGTATTCCTTAGGAAATTTCAAATCAGTAGTGGCATGTACTGTTCATAAGATAAATTGGGCCCAAAAAGGGCGATTTTCAAAAAAATACCTTTTTACTGTTTAGTCCGATGATTTTTTTTTTATTTTTTAGTCCGATTTTGATGCTGTGTTTTGCAATGGATTAATGCTCAGTTCTTTTTTTTTCAAACTGATATTTAATAGTACTCTGGGGAAATGAAGTACATAAATTACTTTTTTGCACTAGACATACTTCATAAGGCCAATTTTCCCCTGTAGGCCGGCAATGTCACTAACCTACAGCTTTACTATTTATGCACAGTGTAGAATATTTAAGCAAAGTATGTCTTATTTTACAGGGTTTGGATTTTGTAGTTCTGAATCCACTTATCCTTTTGGTTGCAAGGATGGTATTTGCATGTCCAGACAATGCTACTACCATAGAAGTAATAGGCATGCAGAATATAGAAAACTCATACGTTGGCAGCATGGCTATCTGAATGCAGGACACCGAAGAGTTATACCAAGTTATTATGTCGGGGAAAATATGGCATAAGCATCCGGTTAGCTTTGGTAACTACAGAGGTTTTGTAAGAAGGAGACTTGGATAACTGTTCTTGTTATACTGCTATTAATAAGAAATTCCAAAAAATACTGTGCTTGAAGTCAAATTTCAAAAACGAAGTCAATGAAAACTGAAAAATACCCATTACAAGTAACTCAAGTAGCCAAATAAGGAAAGATATGCTATGTTATCAATTTTTGAGCTGTTTCATCATGAGAAGAACTATTTTTGATTATTAAGTTATTTGATAGCCCAAAATAAGAATTCAAACAATGATCCAACCAGCTTTTGTTCTTACTAAATCATGCTACATAACTAATGCACCAGAAGCAAATTATACTTGTGAACACCTTTGTATTTTCTTTGCAAATAACAGATATAAATATCAATAATTAATAGTGCCATGTTCACTCCTGTTTGGGTCGTCGCTTCTGCTTGATCCAACTTTACTGAACCTAGATTTCTGTTCAGCATCAATCTGACTTGTAGGCGGAGGTGGTACGGGTGAAAGGTGAGTCTATGGCTTACACTACTCTTTCCTTCATCCCAACATTGTCATTTAAACTCTTTTCCGGAATTAACCTCACAATGTCTTAAACGTATGCATACATCTGGTCGGCTTTACCGGGACAAATAGACCACCCACTACTCTTTTTCTGGAAGATCCTATGATATCCGTAAAAACGAAAAAAGACTCAATTCGTTTACTAATAAGTTTAGAGTGATTAAATCAAAAAGTAGACTTTATTGGGATGATACTGACTAATTATTTAAGACAGGTTTTGGACTTGCGAAATGAAAATTATCATATTCAGAGGGTCTTCGATCTGTACACATCGAAAACTTAAGGAATGTACACTAGTTTAAAATTTAACATTAATAGGCACCATAAAAGCAGATGAAGCTTTAAAAGATATCGAATGAAATTCTTTCCACTATTGAGTCTAGCTAGAATACGTATTCCAAAAAAGGGGAGGAGGGGGTCATTAATGTCAAGTCCAAGAAGTGCTTGATTCTCAGTCTTGCTGAATTCAGTTTTATGTTTTCATTGCACGTATTCATCATCTTCATGTAGAATAAATTTCTGGTTTCTATTTTGAATTTGTGAAGTTCTGATTTTATTAGGTTCTCTGCTTCGTCTGAGCATTCCGCCGTGCGCGGTCCCGCCTGAAGAATAGGCCCGCAGCATCCTCTGAGCTTGGAGTATGAGCCATCCTAACAGAGGACCCCGAGGGAACCCCGGGATATAGAAATAGGACCCAGTATCTCCGGCTTGCGGGGTGTGACCCCTCCTAAACGGAGGCTGACCCCGAGGGTCCCGGGATATAGAAATAGGACCCATTCCGTGGTTGTGCGGGATTAATAAATACACAACCCATCTTTCGGATGGGATGTAAACTCAGGTCCACGTGTTGGAAGAAATGCCACGCTTCCTGCACGTTAAAGAACCCTTGTAGCAAGCTCTTTTTGGGGTTGTCCGTAGGTGATCGGCTACAAGGCTAAATTCCCCGCCCTTGACGATTTGACCCTACTTTTCCAGTGGCAGTCAGAATTTCCCGTCCCATGGCCATTTCCATACCCCAAAGTGATTATTTATCAACAAACTTGTTCTCGTCTTGATATAGCTGAAATATTGCTGAGTAGACGTTAAACAATATTCAATCAATCAATCAATCAATCGTCTGAGCATTAGCATGGTTTAAAAGATACATTCCGCTCTATAGACATTGGCGTAATTTTCTTACCAGAATGAAATTTTATACATTCTGTCAGTGTTGCCATGTATAGTCCTTCTTGCAGTACCGTTTCTAGGCTAGGACATTAAACCACATTTGATCAAAATTCATCACAACTGTTTAAACCAAGATTGTCATCTGCTTCTATCTCAATGTATGGTGGGTCAAGTATGTAGGGAGACGTTTGTTATGGCTCAATATAGCTGTCGTCAGACATTATACAGTCTGTATCATTTTTGTTTGATTTTTTGAGTTTCTTTGTTGAATGGTGTTAAAAACTTGCTCTATTTTGATTTGCCGTTTTTGGAGATCGTGCAGCAACTCTCCGATTACCATCCTCTAGTTCAATATTTACTGCCGAAGCTAACGCTATTTACTCAGCACTTAAATTTGTAGCTTTATCGCAATCAAATAAATTCATGATCTGTTCCGATTCACTTTCTTGCCTATTGGCAATTGAAAGTCGAAAAACAAAACACCCAATTATTTTGAAAATAGCCGAATTCTACAAATCACTTGTAGCATTAGGCAAAGAAGTCATTTATGTTTGGATCCCTAGTCATGTGGGGATCTATGGAAACACAGTTGCTGATCAGGAAGCCAAGGATGCACTAGATGATGAGATGGCGGATTGTCCAGTACCGTACACTGACATGAAGCCTTTAATCGTTAAGTACATTTTAAAGTTATGGCAGGCCAAATGGGATCTGCAAATAAATAATAAACTGCATGGAATACAGTCAGACGTCGGTAAACAAGTCGGTTCCTACGGTAAAAACCGTAGGGAACAGGTAGTGTTGACCCGATGTCGTATTGGACATACTAGAACAACACATAGTTTTATCCTCAACAGTGATGATCGACCTGAATGTATTCCATGCAATTGTCCTTATACAATTCAACATGTTTTAATTGAATGTGTAGATGTTGCCGATATCAGGCGTGATTTTTATTCTGCTGATTGTCTTAAAGACCTGTTTACAAACGTCGCTGGCGACAAAATCGTTCAATTTTTAAAAGCAATCAATTTGTTTAGTAAGATTTAAATGGATTTAATTTATAGTTGTAATATTGTTACAGTTAAACTGTCATTTCTTCTATAATGTTTTTTATGTTTTTATATTTTATACTCTAGTTTTACTTGTATAAAGCTTCAAGGGTTTTATATTGATCTTTTATAATTTTTCTACTTACTTAACAGTTCTCGCCACAATATAGCTGAAATATTGCTGAAGTTGGCGTAAAACATCATTCAATCAATCAATCAATCTATTTTGATTTGTTTATAAATTGTTTTGTAATTATACCACCTTGACAGTTTAGATTATTTTTTTTTTTATTGTTTAGGAATTTATTACAATCATTTTAAGTTATGGCTTATATCAGATTAGTTAATGCTTATTTTTCCCTATATGTCTGTTACCCTAACCTTAATGTATAAAACCTCTACCTAATGTATATGTCTTTAATTCTAACCCTAATGGATATAATTGTAAAAATTTACCAATGGAATACTATTGGGACCCTAACCCTTATTAACAATAAAGGGATATGGTAAATGCAATTGAGACAAAATCTCTACAAATACATGGTTATAATAAGCTATGGAACAACGCTTTTGTTATTGTTCTTCTTGAAGTCACCATGAGGCCTTCAACCATGAGCTTTACTCATACCTCATAGCAAGTTAAAGACGGCCCCTAGCACCGGTTTGAGCGGAATTTATTGCTAATTGTCGAGCAACGCTACATCAATAATTAATTACCTAACTATCCATGGATGAGATCCCGCCAAACAAACGGAAACTTAAGTCAGATTTCTGCAGCCTTAATTGTAATGTACAGCCGTGTGACAAAAGTGTTTGTAATTTTCAAAATGGCCGCCGCTAATGAACTCTGCACTGGTAGTTTTAACACACTTTTTAAATAATCAAAATCAAAAACCCTATAAAATTGGATTAGCATCATAAAGCAATGCAGAAAGATTGTTTACGAAAAATAATTTTAAAATACAATTTTATCAGTTTTACAAGGTTGGTATAATATGGACTAGAATCAGTACAGGTCAGAGATGAATGGACCAAAAATGGAGTAACATTTACAGACTTACATCTGCAAGGACATTAGATAACCTTAACGTCCCTGTCACCTTACATTTAGGGCACACGTATGCTACATAAAGTCATGAATTTCAGGAGTACTGTTATACCTTTACTAATTTATCTTCTGTTGTTCCTTTTGTTGCACATCAGAACCGGTATTCCTAGTTTTTGGTGAATTTGTTAATACTCTGTCCCTTATGTGTGATTGTACTGTTGTCGTGCATTACACTTTAAGGTAGGTAGACAGAAATATTCATATTCATGAGATAAGTTGTAAGACGGCACAATTGAAGAACCGATCCTTCTTACCCAAAATTTGTAATAAAAAGTATGGGTTACCATGCTTGCTTTTTCTAGAATTGAGATCAGGCTTGGGGTAATCGTAATCGTTAATCGTAATCAGTTGTAATTGATTACATATTCTTCAGTAATCATGTGTAATCAAGCTCTTTTAAGATTACTTGTAATTGTAATGTAATCAATTACAGCTTAAAAATATGAGGAATTATGATTATATATTCCATGTCAAACATATATACATACTACAATATGAAATGAAAGAAGTTAATAAGTCTAAAATAACAATAATCATTTTACTTCATTAGTTCTTACCTAATCTAAAATATATAAATATCAATAAGAGCTTCATTTGAAAATCAATCAGAGCTCAACCTTAGTTCCATTTTTCTTGAAATTTCAAACATTTTAAGTTTGAAAGGGAAGAATCTGGTAAAGGTCTGAGATACACATTAAAACAATATTTACTTTCAAAAATATAATTTTTAAACTTTTAAAGAAATAACATTCAAGACAATCATGTACATATCTCAGGGCCATATAAATGACAAGCTAATAATTGTAATAAAAACATGTAAATGTCAATTAACACGACTAAATAGACAAAAAATAAATTGTCAATACTAATTAGTGTAAAATACTGAATATACAATTGCCAGAGTTTAACAATAATTTCAAAGCAATTTCTTAATTAAGTTTTATTTGTTAAAGGAGAAACACTGATTTATATATCATTTTCAAGTCGGAAAAGACACAGCTTTTATGAAAATATTGTTGTATCATCAACCATGAGAGAGAAAAAAAATCTTTTCACCAAAATAAACATATTATGACCACTGCGATATTATTGTAAAAGCTGATACCTCTCCACTATCTTCAACACAAGTATCTGGCATTAGTTGAAGAATTAAACTCAAAATATAAAATGTTAAGCATGAAGCATTTGTAATTGAACAATTTAGATCTACTTCTCAAAAGTTGAACAAAAATTCAGGTAAGCTTGTAGCAGCAAATAACCTTTGTAGAGAAAGCCTGAATGTATATTTAGAGAAAGCCTAAATGTATATTTAAGCAATGATCTCTGTTGCAAAATGCACTGGTATCTTTCAAAGACATATGTATTCATAAGTAATCACTTGAAATCATGATTACAATAGAGGAAAGTAGTTTAATGTAATCAATTACAAATAAAAAAAAATGCTGTAATTGTATTGTAATTGATTACATTTTCAAAGCAAAGTAATTGTAATGTATTCAATTACATTTAAAAGTAATCGACCCCGTCCCTGATTGAGATCAAAGTTTGCTCATTTTTTGCCATTTTGTCACCTTAATTTACATAGAATGCACGGGTAAAATATAGAACGGCACTTTTTAGCATAAAAGAAATGAATTTTTTATCCATGAGATAGTTTATGATGTAATTTATTGGTTACAATAAAAAAGAAATATGTCACCGTCCTTTTAACGGAGATATTTTACAAAGTTTCGGATTAAACATCATTTACGGAAAAGGGAGGTAATTCGCAGCAAAGTAAATGAAATATGACGTTCCACATCTGTCATTTTATTATGACGTCACAAAGAAAAAGCCGTCACTTCTGTTCCGGCCAGGAAATCAACCTACCCCGTATCCGAACCTTTATTTTTCTAATGCGCGATTGAATTGTGCAGCACAACAGTGTCTATCTGCCTTAAAATTTGAAGGAAATGAAGAGTAAAATATTCGACTTCATCACAAATCTTTTACCTGTATTTCTGATAATGATTGATTGATTGCTTGAATATTGTTTAACGTCTACTCAGCAATATTTCAGCTATATCAAGACGAGAACAAGTTTGTTAATAAATAATCACTTTGGGGTATGGAAAGGGCCATGGGACGGGAAATTCTGACTGCCACTGGAAAAGTAGGGTGAAACCGTCAAGGGCGGGGAATTTAGCCTTGTAGCCGATCACCNCTTGCTACAAGGGTTCTTTAACGTGCAGGAAGCGTGGCGTTTCTTCCAACACGTGGACCTGAGTTTACATCCCATCTGAAAGATGGGTTGTGTATTTATTAATCCCGCAAAACCACGGAATGGGTCCTATTTCTATATCCCGGGGCCCTCTGGGTCAGCCCCCGTTTAGGAGGGGTCACACCCGCAAGCCGGAGATGCTAGGTCCTATTTCTATATCCCGGGGTTCCCTCGGAAAGACTCGTACTCCAAGCTCAGAGGATGCTGCGGGCCTATTCATAAGCCGGGACCGCGCACGGCGGTCTGATAATAAAGTTGAGTCTTTATCTGTTACTGTTATTTGAAAATCAACAGGTGATATCACTTATGCTGTCTTATTTCCCCAAAGCTTTACTATAATCACAGTCTCTTGTCCATTTGTATCTATTTGATTCAATACTACAATCCTGCTTGTTGAAAATGGTGATGTAATAACATCAGAGGAGTGAAAAAAGTTTAAATTATAACAAATATCAAATGTTTCGTAAAATAATTTTTAAGTTTAAGATTAAATTAACTTATGTTTGCCCTTCTATCTACGCACCAATAACCTCTGGACACGATACATCTTACTGTCTATCTAAAATAAATTTGGAGCAAACAGACAAAATTATTACAATATAAAGAAGCTCTAAGAGCGTATAATATGCCTGTTTCAACTTTAAATCAAACTCATTTAATGATTTTTAAAACCACACGCCTTCTGATCAATCTTAATAAAACAGGCAAACAGGGCTGTATCTAGCATCTATAAAGGCACCCCTTCCCCATCAAAATTATGGCTGCAACCGGTCTGAAATCAAGATAAAATATCTTATAATTAAGTGAATATATATAATATGACATTTTACTGTATATTATTGTGCAATTTATTTATATTTTGTTATTCATTCTCCTACATAAGTTCAAATTGTAGTTATTCTATTTGAACAATCAATACTATTATTGTGGACGATTTCTCATATCGCCCATGACAAGCAGTAGTCGTTGTCATTATCTTTATATATTACTACAGCTTCCGCTACCCTGTCTCTTTTCGTCATCATCAACAATCATTGAAATTTCTGTAACTGTTATTTGAAAATCAACAGGTGATATCACTTATGCTGTCTTATTCCCCATAAGCTCTATTGTAATAACAGTCTTGTCCATTTGCATCTATTTGTTTCAATACTACAATCCTGCTTGTTGAAAATGGTGATGTAATAACATCAGAGGACTAAAAAAAAA
>MJUU01011572.1:6119-34960 GCA_002080025.1 Modiolus philippinarum
CCAATAGCAGACAACATTATTATAGAAATTTGGTAGGAAGAGGAAATCATTTAAGAATTGAATGAAAAAGGGAGATAATTATGTAATATAATAGGAAATAAAATGGGAACAGCAGACGACACTATAGGAATTTGGAGGGAAAAAAGGAAATACCTCTAAGGATTGGATGAAAAGGAAAGATAATTATAAAATAAAGTGGAAAATAATAATATAACACATACAAAAGGTTACACAAGAGGACTTTAGTCTAAAATTGGATGAGAAGGGAGAAATTACAAAGAACAATACTGAAAAAAAAGGTGAAATGCTATTACAACAGATAAAAAAGCGCGGGAAATAAGTTGCAAGAGTTATGTCCCTTTGACGAACGCGGCCGTGATAGAAGACACCCACAAATAAAAAAAATGCGGGACAATTACTAGCAAGAGTTATGTCCCATGGCGAACGCGGACGTGATAGAAGACACCCTCAGAAATATAATGACAATCGCTGAATGACCACGCCCGAATATTAGTCTAAACATTGGCTTGCAGAACAAGATTAAAAAGGGGGGTGAAAAGCTATAACAACATTTAAAAAAGGGTGGGATATGGGAGAAATGAATAAAAATTGAATGTAAAAGGAAGAAAATACAAAGAATACCATTGAAAAACCTATAAAAAGGGGAAATAATGAAAGAACATTCCCAACTTCCGGTTAACACATTGGGCTAGGCCCACTTCCGGTCGCGCATGCGTTATGGACCCAGGTCAACAGTGACCCCTGCGGGGTCACGTGTTGTTCCAACACGTCATTTACTATCAACATGCCCGACTAGGGCTTCAAATAAGACCACTTCGGGTCTATACCTGGGGCTACGCCCACTTCCGGTCGCGCATGCGCGCTCCACTAAAGTCAACCGTGACCCCTGCGTTGTCACGTGTTGTTCCAACACGTCATTTCCGGTCAATAGGCCCGACTAGGGCTTCAAATAGGGCCACTTCCGGTTGCGCATGCGCAGTAAAAACACGTCTACATCGGCCACGTGACTTCCGTTTCCGGTCACGTGACTTCCATAACGTCATTTCCGATCTACGTCACTTCCGGTGACGTCACTTCCGGCACCACCAGGCACCACCACGCACCACCACGACAAATACTAACCGAAAACCTCCTATATACTACTTCCATCTATATTAAAACATACATTTTGCATGTTGTTGTAGAATTTTTATCTATAATGTCAAATTCAATTTTAATTTTAATCCCTACTTGTGGGGCCTCATTTTACTCAATAAAACATACTGGTAAAGAAAATACATATAGTTTCGATTTTTTTTGCGAAAAAGTTTTTTATATATTTCAAATCATTGCAGAATGAAAACCGTGTCTGATGGCTTTTCCAATGTAACTTTTTTATTTGTAATATTTGAATCCATGTGTGGCCCCTCATTATATTCAGAGTAACGTACTTGATCAGAATAATGCTACTAAAATTAGAAATTGTGGAAAAAAGTTTTTTGTAAAAAAAAATGTAAATGGTAAATTATGACAACAATTAATAATACAAACTCACTTCAATTTATTACTGTCTCCAAATCTCTCCTGTAACCATTTAATAAGTTCAGTGTTTGTAAAACTAAACATACTATTATTTGCTGAATTTATTGCTGACTTCATATCAAACAAATTATTATCAACATTCTCACACAACCATTCAACAAGTTTAGTGTTACCCCTACTATTAGTGTTACCCCTACTATTAGTGTTACCCCTACTACATGCCTCATTCATTGCTGTCTTCATATCAAACAGATTATTATCAAAGTACTCACACAACCATTCAAGAAGTTCAGTGTTACCCAATCTACATGCCACATTCATTACTGTCTTAATATCATACAAATTATTATCAACATTCTCACACAACCATTTAACAAGTTCAGTGATACCACTACTACATGCCTCATTCATTGCCTCCTTCATATCCAGTGATGTATGATCAGACTTGTTAAGTATAATTTGAACACCCTCCATGTAACCAAAATTACAAGCCTCATTTAATACAATTTGTACATCATATAACCCATGATACTTCTCCGCCAACCATTGTAGTATTTCAGTATTACTACCTTCACAGGCCCAGTAAATCATGTCATCTACATCAAACAAACTACTATCAAACTTCTCACACATATACTTCATAAAGTCAGGTTGTCCTTTACAACATACAAACCTCACTATCCCTCTCACTAGTTCCCTGTCATGTTTATTGTTTACAATTACTGATGTAATCAACTTCTTCATCTCATTATCAATATTGATTTCATGGAAAGTAAATAACCTGAATATCTCACTTAACAATGAAGTAATGTTAACAAAGACCTGATATTTATCAAGTAAACTTAACAATAACTGTACACCAGGTGCACCTTGACATCCAACTTTGTTTCTACAGAACTCCTCTGGTGGTTCATCTTGTTTTATATTGTGATCTGTAAGTATGTCCAGTATTACAGTTGATCTCTTTACATCCAGTGTACATATAGCAAAGTAAAAGGATTTCATCAGTGTCGCTTTACATGCCTCCATTACATCACTGTGGGATTCTGTTGTGTATATTGTCATACAAACATTGGTAAACAAAGTCAATGTTACAGAACATTATTAAGGCTGATGGTAAATGGAAAGCTGATGTGGAGGTCCAATAACATCCTGAGAATCGATGATCAATTAAATACTCTGTATCATGTTCAGATTCATTGTACTTGTATTGTTTAATCATTTCCTGTAAGATATTGTTACTTGTCGTTGTTATTATCTTTGATTTACACAGATTCTCTACAAACTGATAAGGTTTGTGTTGTCCCCAGGAATGTATTTTAAATAACTGCAGTACTATCTGAGCTAGCAGACTATAACATGGTGCGGGAACAGAAAATATAACTTCTCCTTCACTGGGTTGATACTGCTTAGGTCTGGCCATTTCTATAATGAAATCAAACCCTAACAAGGGTATAACCCTTTCAGGGTCAGCGACACTGTATGATATCATTACAGCCTCAGATATCAATCTGTGTTGAAAACAATAATCACCATTAGTGTTAGTTTTCAAATATTTCCCTAAAAGTTGTTTTGCTGAAATGTTAATGTGTGATTGTGGAATATTTGAGAGAGTATTCGGGTACAAGGTTTCCATTAATTTTTTGAATTCATTCTTGTCAATTTTATCCATATTGATAGAATCACCATTAAGTACAATATAAGCCAAGAGTGTGAAGTCCACCATACTTCTGTTGTTTGTATCTCCTTCAATTCTTAGGTTGTCAATTTCATCCCTAAGTTGTTCTCTTGGATGACAGAAAAAATTATGACCTTGTTTAGTGAACTTTCTATCTGAAGCAAATAAATAGCATGTTTCTGGAAAACCTATCTGTGTACCAATATCAGAATCAACAATCTTTTGTAATGTGTCCTCGTGTATATATACTGTTGTTTCAGTATCAAGAATAGAGTCCTCACTGATATTTTCTTTCCTTAAATCATCTGTAACTAATATCTTGTTTTTGGCAAAGTAATTCTTAAGACAGGATTTCTTTTCCTCTTCAGTCATCTGATATTTATCTGAACTTAAATCTATAACATGTTTATCAAGTAAAATTCTGAGACGGGGTGTGTTGGTTATAATTGTCTGATAGATATTCTTCCTCAAAGTAAGTATAACTTTTATGTTCTTATTGTGTTTTGTTGTGAATATCAATTTCAATGATTTGGAATGAATATCATCATTGTAACTGTTGTTTGTCCTTCCAAAGACATCATCAATAAACACAGCATCCATATCATCACTCATCTCTTCCCATTGTGAAATATCATCAAGTTGTATACATCGAAGTCTCTCACCCTCCAGTGACATCTGTCGTAGTAGTTCCAGGCCAATACAAGACTTCCCAATACCAGGTGATCCAATGAGAATTACTATTCCATTTTCATTAAGACATACCAAAGCTTTATCAACAGCATCTATCCTTACAAATGTTCCTTCACTTATATAACTTTTAATCATATTTTCAGTATATTCTGTAAAATAAAATATCAATACAAATTATATTGCATCAAAAAAAATACTAGTATACAATTAAACAATACTATAAATACAAAAATGTATCCTACAATTCGTATAATATACAATTATAGACCATTAATGAGGTAAATGCAGAAATTTATTGACATGAGAAAGGTATATTGACCGAGGACGTAGTCAGAGTGTCAATATACCTTTCTCATGTCAATAAATTTCTCCATTGACCAGTTTAATAGGCTATAATAGTTTTATTATTTTCCAAATTTTTCAGATTTTTATAGGGATATACATCATTTAATCAAAATTTTATGATGTGTGTTGATTTGTTGTTGGTTGCATCTGTATTTACTTTTCTAGTAATGGAACAAAGAATATGTTTGTTTTGCATTTTAGAAATAGACAAATTAATCATATTAAAGAAATTTTTCAATTTTATTAAAAAAAACGTAAAGGTCTATTATTCTATTATTAGTGCGAGGTCAATACGTAAAGTTTTATCCTTTATTATATAATTACTTATCTATTTTTAGCACAGGTCAATACGTAAGGTCAATTCTTCAATTTATTGACAACTCTAAGAAATATACAAAATCATGTGACCACAAATTAACAAATCATAGGAGTTTAAAAATATCAGAAAATAATAATACTATAGACATGTATTATACAACAGTTAAGTTGTCGAAATGCGCATATGCAGAAAGTAAATTCACAGTGACTTCGGTATTAAGTTATTTGTTACCACTGGGTCGATGCCACTGCTGGTGGACTGTTAGTCCCCGAGGGTATTCACCAGCCCAGTAGTCAGTACTTCGGTGCTGACCCGAAAGCCGATTATTTTTGAAACCTTCCAATATCTAAAATTTTGTAAATTTTATGGAAAACTAAGGAGTATCTCCCTCATGCAAAGCTCTGTCCTAAGATGATTTTGGCTTTAAATTTAGATCACTTTGGTTATTTGTTCTCTATCAGTATTTAAACATCTTTGAGTTTATGGTCTTCCAAACGTTTAGATTTTATCTGCACTGATGAGACATAAGTTGTCGAAATGCGCATATGCAGAAAGTAAATTCACAGTGACTTCGGTATTAAGTTATTTATACATGTTCTCACAAACTGTGTGATATATGGTCCTATTGTGGTTAATACATGTAATGTTAATCTATGGTTTTACTGTGGTTAATACATGTACTGTGTGATCTATGATCCTATTGTGGTTACTACATGCACTATATGATCTATTGTCTTATTGTGTTAATACATGTACTGTGTGATCTATGGTCTTATTGAAGTTAATACATGTACTGTGGGATCTATAGTCTTATTGTGGTTAATACATGTACTGTGTGATCTGCTGTCTTGTTGTGTTTAATACATGTACTGTGTGAACTATTATCTTATTGTAGTTAATACATGTACTGTGTGATTTATGATCTTACTGTGGTTAATACATGTACTTTGTGATCTACTCTCTTGTTGTGGTTAATACATGTACTGTGCGATCTGTTGTCTAATGTGGTTAATACATGTACTGTGTGATCTGTTGTCTTATAGTGGTTAATACATGTACTATGTGATCTGTTGTCTTATTGTGGTTAATACATGTACCGAATGATTTGTTGTATTATTGTGGTTAATACATGTACTGTGTGATTTGTTGTCTTATCGTGGTTAATACATGTACTGTGTGATCTATGGTCTTGTTGTGGTCAATACAAGTACTGTGTGATGTACTGTGTGATCTGTTGTCTTATTGTGTTTAAAACATGAACTGTGTGATCTGTTGTCTCATTGTGGTTAACATGTATTGTGTGATATGTGGTCTTATTGTGGTTAATACATGTACTGTGTGATCTATGGTCTTATTGTGGTTAATACATGTACTGTGTGATCTGTTGTCTTATTGTGGTTAATACATGTACTGAGTGATCTGTTGTCTTGTTGAGGTTTACACATGTACTGCGTGATCTGTGGCCTTATTGTGGTTAATACATGTACTGTGTGATTTGTTGTGTTATTGTGGTTAATAGATGAACTGTGTGATCTGTTGTCTTATTGGGGTTAATACGTGTACCACTTGATCTATTGTCTTATCGTGGTTAATACATGTACTGTGTGATTCGTTTTCTTATTTTGGTTAATATATGCACAGAGTGATCTGTTGTCTTATTGTGGTAAATACATGTAATGTGTCATCTGCTGTCTTGTTATGTTTAATACATGTACTGAGTGATTTGTTGTCTTAAGGTGGTTAATACATGTACTGAGTGATCTCTTTTCTTATTGACGTTTACTTATGTACTGTGTGATCTGTGGCCTTATTGTGCTTAAAACATGTACTGTGTAATCTGCTGTCTTATTGTGGTTAATACATGTACTGAGTGATTTGTTGTCTTATTGTGGTTAATACATGTACTGAGTGATCTATGGTCTTATCGTGGTTAATACATGTACTGAGTGATCAGTTGTCTTATTGTGGTTAATACATGTACAGTGTGATTTGCTGTCTTATTGTGGTTATTACATGTACTGAGTGATCAGTTGTCTTATTGTGGTTATAACATGTACTGTGTGATCAGTTGTCTTATTGTGGTTATTATATGTACTGTGTGATCAGTTGTCTTATTGGGGTTAATACATGTACTGTGTGATCTATGGTCTTATTGTGGTTAATACATGTACTGTGTGATCTGTTGTCTTATTGTGGTGAATACATTTACTAAGTGATCTGTTGTCTTATTCTGGTAAACACATGTACTGTGTGATCTCTTCTCTGATTGTGGTTAATACATGTACTGTGTGATCTGTTGTCTTATTGTGGTAAATACATGTACTGAGTGATCTATGGTCTTATTGTGGTTAATACATGTACTGAGTGATCCGTTGTCTTATTGTGGTTAATACATGTACTAAATAATCTGTTGTCTTATTGCTGTTAATACATGTGCTGTGTGATCTGTTGTCTTATTGTGGTTAATACATGTACGGAGTGATCTGTTGTCTTATTGTTGTTAATACATGCACTGTGTGATCTGTTGTCTTACTGCGGTTATAACATGTACTACATGATCTATTGTCTTATTGTGGTTAATACATGTATTGAGTAATCTGTTGTCTTGTTGAGGTTTACACATGTACTGCGTGATCTGTGGCCTTATTGTGGTTAATACATGAACTGTGTGATCTGTTGTCTTATTGGGGTTAATACGTATACCACTTGATCTATTGTCTTATTGTTGTTAATACATATACTGAGTGATCTGTTGTCTTATTGAGGTTTACACATGTACTGTGTGATCTGTTGTCTTATTGTGGTTAATATATGTACTGTGTGATTTGTTTTCTTATTTTGGTTAATATATGCACTGAGTGATCTGTTGTCTTATTGTGGTAAATACATGTACTGTGTTATCTGCTGTCTTATTATGTTTAATACATGTACTGAGTGATTTGTTGTCTTATTTTGGTTAATACATGTACTGAGTGATATATGGTCTTATCGTGGTTAATACATGTACTGTGTGATCTCTTCTCTTATTTTGGCTAATACATGTAGTGTGTGATCTGTTGTCTTATTGTGCTTAATACATGTATTGAGTGATATATCGTCTTATTGGAGTTAATACCTGTGCTACTTGATCTATTGTATTATTGAGGTTTACACATGTACTGCGTGATCTGTTGTCTTATTGTGGTTAATACATGTACAGTGTGATTTGCTGTCTTATTGTGGTTATTACATGTACTAAGTGATCAGTTGTCTTATTGTGGTTATAACATGTACTGTGTGATCAATTCTCTTATTGTGGTTATTACATGTACTGTGTGATCAGTTGTCTTGTTGTGGTTAATACATGTTCTGTGTGATCTATGGTCTTATTGTGGTTAATACATGTACTGTGTGATCCGTTGTCTTATTGTGGTGAATACATTTACTAAGTGATCTGTTGTCTTATTCTGGTAAACACATGTACTGTGTGATCTCTTCTCTGATTGTGGTTAATACATGTACTGTGTGATATGTTCTCTTATTGTATGTAATACATGTACTGAGTTATCTGTTGTTTTAATGTGGTTAGTACATGTACTGTGTGATCTGTTGTCTTATTGTGGTTAATACATGAACTAAATTATCTGCTGTCTTATTGCTGTTAATACATGTGCTGTGTGATCTGTTGTCTTATTGTGGTTAATACATGCACTGTGTGATCTTTTGTCTCACAGCGGTTATAACATGTACTACATGATCTATTGTCTTATTGTGGTTAATACATGTACTGAGTGATCTGTTGTCTTGTTGAGGTTTACACATGTACTGCGTGATCTGTAGCCTTATTGTGGTTAATACATGTACTGTGTGATTTGTTGTCTTATTGTGGTTAATAGATGAACTGTGTGATCTGTTGTCTTATTGGGGTTAATACGTGTACCACTTGATCTATTGTCTTATCGTGGTTAATACATATACTGAGTGATCTGTTGTCTTATTGAGGTTTACACATGTACTGTGTGATCTGTTGTCTTATTGTCGTTAACATATGTACTGTGTGATTTGTTTTCTTATTTTGGTTAATATATGCACTGAGTGATCTGTTGTCTTATTGTGGTAAATACATGTACTGTGTCATCTGCTGTCTTCTTATGTTTAATACATGTACTGAGTGATTTGTCGTCTTATTGTGGTTAATACATGTACTGAATAACTAAATACCGAAGTTACTGTGAATTTTGATTCTGCATATGCGCATTTCGACAAGTTATGTCTCTTCAGTGCAGATAAAATCTAAACATGTGGAAGACCATAATGTCAAAGATGTTTAAAAACTGATAGAGAACAAATTACCAAATATGATCTAAATAGGAAACCAAAATCAGCTAAGGACAGAGCTTTGCATGACGGAGATACTCCTTAGTTTCAACAAAATTTTCAAAAATTAGATATTGTAAGGTTTTAAATAGAATCGGCTTTCGGGTCAGCATCGAAGTACTGACTACTGGGCTGGTGAATACCCTCGGGGACTAACAGTCCACCAGCAGTGGCATCGACCCAGTGGTAACAAATAACTAAATACCGAAGTTACTGTGAATTTTGATTCTGCATATGAGTGATATATGGTCTTATCGTGGTTAATATATGTACTGTGTGATCTCTTCTCTTATTTTGGCTAATACATGTACTGTGTGATCTGTTGTCTTATTGTGCTTAATACATGTATTGAGTGATATATCGTCTTATTGCAGTTAATACATGTGCTACTTGATCTATTGTATTATTGAGGTTTACACATGTACTGCGTAATACATGTACTGAGTTATCTGTTGTCTTAATGTGGTTAATACATGTACTGTGTGATCTGTTGTCTTATTGTGGTTAATACATGAACTAAATAATCTGCTGTCTTATTGCTGTTAATACATGTGCTGTGTGATCTGTTGTCTTATTGTAGTTAATACATGCACTGTTTGATCTGTTGTCTTACTGCGGTTATAACATGTACTACATGATCTATTGTCTTATTGTGGTTAATACATGTACTGAGTGATCTGTTGTCTTATTGTGGTTAATAGATGAACTGTGTGATCTGTTGTCTTATTGGGGTTAATACGTGTACCACTTGATCTATTGTCTTATCGTGGTTAATACATATACTGAGTGATCTGTTGTCTTATTGAGGTTTGCACATGTACTGTGTGATCTAGGTTCTTATTGCGGTTAATACATGTACTGTGTGATCTGTTGTCTTATTGTGGTGAATACATTTACTAAGTGATCTGTTGTCTTAATATGGTTAATATATGTAGTGAGTGATCTGTTGTCTTATTGTGGTTAATACATGTACTGTGTGATTTGTTTTCTTATTTTGGTTAATATATGCACTGAGTGATCTGTTGTCTTATTTTGGTAAATACATGTACTGTGTCATCTGCTGTCTTATTATTTTTAATAGATGTACTGAGTGCTTTGTTGTCTTATTGTGGTTAATACATGTACTGAGTGATATATGGTGTTATCGTGGTTAATACATGTACTGTGTGATCTCTTCTCTTATTTTGGCTAATACATGTACTGTGTAATCTGTTGTCTTATTGTGGTTAATACATGTATTGAGTGATATATCGTCTTATTGCTGTTAATATATGCGTTACGTGATCTGTTGTATTATTGAGGTTTACACATGTACTGCGTGATCTGTTGTCTTATTGTGGTTAAAACATGTACTGTGTGATCTGCTGTCTTATTGTGGTTAATACATGTACTGAGTGATGTGTTGTCTTATTGTGGTTAATACATGTACTGTGTGATTTGTTGTTTTATTGAGGTTTACACATGTACTGTGTGATCTGTGGCCTTATTGTGGTTAATACATGTACTGTCTGATTTGTTGTCTTATTGTGGTTAATATATGTACTGAGTGATCTGCTGTCTTATTTTGGTTAATACATGTACTGTGTGATCTGTTGTCTTACTGTGGTTAATACATGTACTGATTGATTTGTTGTGTTATTGTGGTTAATACATGTACTGTGTGATTTGTTGTCTTATTGTGGTTAAAGCATGTAATGACTGATCTGTTGTCTCATTTTGGTTAAAACATGTACTGTGTGATCTGCTGTCTTATTGTGGTTAATCCATGTACTGTGTGATTTGTTGTCTTATTGTGGTTAATTCATGTACTGAGTGATCTATTGTCTTATTGTGGTTAATACATGTACTAAGTGATCTATTGTCTTATTGTGGTTAATTTATGTAATGAGTGATCTATTGTCTTATCGTGGTTAATACATGTACTGTGTAATTTGTTGTCTTATTGTGGTTAATACATGTACTGTGTGATTTGCTGTCTTATTGTGGTTTTTACATGTTCTGTGTGATCTGTTGTCTTATTGTGCTTAAAAGGTGTATTGAGTGATTTATGGTCTTTTTGTGGTTAATACATGTAATGTGTAATCTGTTGTCTTATTGTGGTTAATACATGTACTGAGTGATCTATGGTCTTATTGTGGTTAATACATGTACTGAGTGATCTGTTGTCTTATTGTGGTTAATACATGTACTGAGTGATCTGTTGTCTTACTGAGGTTTACCCATGTACTGTGTGATCTGTGGCCTTATTGTGGTTAATACATGTACTGTGTGATTTGTTGTCTTATTGGGGTTAATACATGTACTGAGTGATCTGTTGTTTTATTGTGGTTAATACATTTACCGAGTGATCTGTTGTCTTATTATGGTTAATATATTTACTGAGTGATCTGTTGTCTTATTGTGGTTAATACATGTACTGTGTGATTTGCTGTCTTGTTGTGGTTAATACATGTAATGAGTGATCTATGGTCTTATTGTGGTTAATATATGTACTGAGTGATCTGTTGTCTTATTGTGGTTAATACATGTACTACGTGATCTGTTGTCTTATTGTGGTTAATTCATAAACTGAGTGATCTGTTGTCTTATTGTGGTTAATACATGTACTGTGTGATCTGTTGTCTTATTGTGATTAATACATGTACTGGGTGATCTGTTGTCTTGTTGCAGTTAATACATGTACTGTGTGATCTGTTGTCTTATTGTGATTAATACATGTACTGAGTGATATGTTGTCTCATTGCAGTTAATACATGTACTGTGTGATCCGTTAATTGTCTTATTGTGGTTCATACATGTACTGAGTGATCTGTTGCCTTATTATGGTTAATACATGTACTGTGTGATCTGTTGTCTTATTGTGGTTAATACATGTACTGTGTGATATGTTGTCTTATTGCGGTTGATACATGTACTGTTTGATTTGTTGTCCTATTGTGGTTAATACATGTACTGTGTGATCTGTTGTCTTATTGCTGTTCATACATGTAATGAGTGATCTTTGGTCTTACAGTGGTTAATACATGTACTGTGTGATTTGCTGTTTGACTGTGGTTAATACATGTACTGTGTGATTTGCTGTTTGACTGTGGTTAATACATGTACTGTGTGATCTGTTGTCACATTGTGGTTAATACATGTATTGAGTGATCTATGGTCATATTGTGGTTAATACATGTACTGAGTGATCTGTTGTCTTATTGCGGTTAATACATTTACTGAGTGATCTCTTCTCTGATTGTCGTTAATACATGTACTGTGTGGTCTGTTGTCTTATTGTGGTTAGTATTGTATTGTATTGAGTGATCTATGGTCTTTTTGTGTTTAATACATATACTATGTGATCTGTTCTTTTATTGTTAATATATGTACTCTGTGATCAATGGTTTAATTGCTGTTAATATATGTACTCCGCGATTAATACTTTTATTGTTGTTAATATATGTACTCTGTGATCAATGGTTTTATTGCTGTTAATATATGTACTCTGCGATCAATGCTTTTATTGTTGTTAATATATGTACTCTGTGATCAATGGTTTTATTGCTGTTAATATATGTACTCTGTGATCAATGGTTTTATAGTTGTTAATATATGTACTCTGTGATCAATGTTTTTATAGTTGTTAATATATGTACTGTGTGATCAATGGTTTTATTGCTGTTTATATATGTACTCTGTGATCAATGGTTTTATAGTTTTTAATATATGTACTCTGTGATGAATGGTTTTATTGTTGTTAATATATGTACTCTGTGATGAATGGTTTATTGTTGTTAATATATACATGTATACTCTGTGATCAATGGTTTATTGCTGTTAATATATGTACTCTGTGATCAGTGGTTTTATTGTTGTTAATATATGGACTCTGTAATCAATGGTTTTATTGTTGTTAATACATGTACTCTGTGATCAAAAGTTTTATTGTTGTTAATTTTTGTACTATGTGATCAATGATTTATAGTTGTTAATATATGTACCATGTGATCAATGGTTTTATTGTTGTTAATATATGTACTATGTGATCAATAGTTTTATTGTTGTTAATTTTTGTACTACATGTGATCAATGGTTTTATTGTTGTTAATATATGTACTACATGTGATCAATGGTTTTATTGTTGTTAATAAATGAACTCTGTGATCAATGGTTTTATTGTTGTAAATATATGTACTCTGTTATTGTTATTGTTGTTAATATATGTACTACAGTTGGTTGAACGCTCAACGTTACAACATGAACAAAACGCGAACGGAGTGTACACGCGAGTGGAGCGAACGGAAAACGGAATGAATTACACGCTTCAAACGAGTCGTTGCATTCATACACGCTTCAAACGATTCGTTGCATTCATACACGCTTCAAACGATTAGTTGCATGCATACACGCTATTCACGGAACATCTACACTGAATGAACGAAATAAATCATTTCAATCGTGTATTTCGCTCATATGGTGTGTGTACACGATATGAATGAAATACACGCAAGAATGTTGATTTGATTGGCTAACGTGAGAATTGATAAAAATTGCAAATTTGTTGAAAAAACGAAACTAATAATAATAAATCTAAACTCTTTGAATGACGATAAATTTAATCAAAGTTATTTCAATTAAACTCTGAATAGATATTAGTTCTGTTTAACACAAAAAAGGTTCCTTTGGAGATTTTTCAAAGTCAAACCCTTGCGTTCTGTCATACAAATACAAATACAAATATTTTATTGGCACAAACTAAAACAACTGGCAGCCTTCGCGGTTACATTTTGGCCTGAGAAACGGGACCTTGGATGGATCCAGTGGTAGCAAACAACATGAAACTAGGACAATGTTCAAATTTGTATTTGATAAAAGGCGACTACAGCGTTACATTTCATTAAAGAGTTGATTGAACACAGAACATCTCAAGGACCGATATGATTTTTTTTTTGGTTGATCATATGCAAGAAGATGATCGATTTATCAGTACACAAAAACATAACTTGCTTACATGAAACAAACCTGTAGTACTTAGATTCATCTGCATTGCTTTGTTTAACACTTTGTTTGTGCTATGTTTCAAAAGGTTTTAGCACTATATAGTTTTCGGAAAGATTGCATTTATCATCAGTAGCAACAGTGTAATAGTACCCTGTAAATGCTATAAGGGTATAGGGGTCAACATATTTGAAAGGGTAAAAAAAAATTCAACAATGTGGCAAACCATAAAGTGAATCACACACCGGTTGTAAATGCTTCAAAAAGGATTCTCCATAACCTTTTCTATTAATTTCCCCCTTTACTTGTTTAGGCCACTGTTTTTTTTAATTTCTGGTTTTACGAACTTTTTCCTAAATTTTGGTGGGTAGGAGGAATTAAGGTCGCTCTGAATAAAAAATAAAATTCTAAAAAAATTTAGGTCAGGCAAAAAAACTGTAATTTTGGATTAAGATAATAGAAATTTTATTGAATAATAGACCAAATATTTGTAAGGTAGGAAAAAAATCAAGAAGCAAATTTTTCTATTCAAATTTGGGCCTAAATTTCTAAGGTAGGAGGGTTCATAAAACTAGAAAATGAAAAAATCAACAGCCTTACAGAAAAAAAATGTCCGGCTGTCTTGCCTAGAAGCAGTGAAGTCCCTTCTCTCAAATTTGAACACCTGCATAATGTGATAATGATATTCTGGTTCTGACAGGATGAATAAATTTTCATATTCCACATATTTTGAATAAAGCCCTGTGTTATTTCCTGCAAAGTCTATAAGAATGCAATTCTCGGTGTTTATCATTTATCATTATAGAAAAAGATTACCCGGATTTTTACCATAATTTATCCACTCTCCATAGTTAGATTTGAAAATTTTAAAAAGCAATTAAAATCTAAATATCTCTATCATTGAATGTATGTACACTTTTGTTTAGGTAGATCATGTCTCTTCCTTTTTGATAGAATGAAAATAAATTCATGGTGAATGTCATTTCTTTAAATTCCTCATGGTACATAGAATAACGAATTTTGTTTTTTTGGCTATTCATCATAAGTAAATACAACTAGATTACTGACAAAGTCAGAAAGGGGCCCATCCCTCCCCCTTTTGTGTCCAAAAAACCTGTTTGCAGAATTTCATATGCACAAATACCTCAGTTTCTGTAAATTTGGTTTATGCATATGGCCATATTGACCAATTATGTCTCAGTCTCTTCAGTGCAGATCATATCAAAACATTTGGAAGACCATTAACCAAATGTTTTCCTCAAAATGGAAAGGGACCTACATGTACCTTTGATTTAGTTTAATACTGTGCATAAAACTTTGAAATTTGTGAAGGCGATTTCAAGTTATCATAACAAAGAGCTATTTCATGAGGGGCTATAAAACAGTCATTACAATTGATGAGAGGGGTATATCTTGATATTGTAATTTTGTAGTTAATTGAATTCATGTAATTGTTGATGGTTTCTTGCTGTATGCAGAGACATGTCTCTGCTGTATGGTTATATTCCTTCAATTGGGATCCATTGATAATGGTTAATAAAATCCGAAGAATTTGAGACGGAAAGGGTTTGAAATCTTCGATTTCAATGTTCTGTGGATCCAAACAGACCAAAGGGAGGGTAAATCCATTTTGATTAGTGGTGGATCCAGACTGTCTGCTGGGGGGGTCAACCCATAATTTATCCATAAGGGGGGATCCAGACTGTCTGCTGGGGGGTCAACCCATAATTTATCCATAAAGGGGGGGGGGGGTAGGAACCAGATTAAAAAGAAAAACACCCAGGAATTTTAAATATTTTCCAACCTAAGGCAGATGGAGACACCCTTGGCCTCCTCCTGGATCTGGTACTTATGAGGAAAAGGTACCTAATATATATCCCCGCTCCCCCATTTGATTCTAGAAGTAAAAAAGTCAACAACAAAATCAAGTCAAATCAACTTTTAAAATAGCCGGTGCACAATGGCAAAGTTTCACAGAAACTGGAGGAGTTTTTGTCACATAATGTGTGTACCCCTATGGAGGGCTCCAAATTTGATTCCAGAAATCAAAATGATAAAAAAAAAAAACAAAAACAAAAATCAGATCAAATCAAATTTCAAAATAGCTGGTGCAGCACAATGGCATCATGTACTGAATTGTCTGTGAAAGTTTCAGTGAGTTTCAAACAGTGGTCTAGGTGTTGTCGCCACAAATATGTACATGTACATGTAACCCTTTGGTTGATGAAATAACAAACAGACAGAAGAATGAATGAAAACCATGATTTTTGTATATCCCCCTATAGCAGGAGGTATTATCACACACTATATATAACGCTCATACTGTATCTTTGGTTTTAAACTCTTACTAGATCCAGTGACATTTGAATTTAATGTGTTTAGATCCCAGGGAAAAAAGCCTAAAGGGCAGAAGTTTGCCATAATGAAGACACTCAAAAGACTTTATTTTTTTTCCTAACATCAATGTTTTGCCAGTGTAACAAATGTATTACTATTGCAGTTATGAAGAGTTTTTTATTCCATTTTTTTTTGTTTATTACTTTTTATTACCATAAGACAAGCAATTACAAGGTATCAACTGAGATGATAATTGACATGTCCCTGTCAAAGGTCTTTAGCTTTTTGTCCGTTGTCAAGTTTGTATAGCTGTTGAGGATTTGAGGGAGGTACAAACATGGTCCATTAAAAAGCTTTTTTGTGATATGATTCATGAAATTCAGAAAATGCCCCAAAATACAAATACTAAACATGACTCATGAAAAAATTTGAAATGCATACTCCAACTTTAATTTACTGTTTACATGTAATTTACCTTTATCATATATGTACGGACTGATGGTACAAGATAATATTTGTCTCCTGTTGGAATCGAACCAACCTACAAAAATGTATTCGCCTGAAGAAGACTTCATATATAGTTCCTTGTACCTTAAGTTACATGTACCTTTAACAAATTAGTGAATTCATGTGTACACATTTACTAGTTAACTAGAGGCTCAGTAGACTGAGCTTGTATTGCTCAAACCAAATAAAAAAGGCCTACACCGAGCGCAGCATGATATGACCTTGGCATGTCAAACACTGAAATTTGAGCAAGTGACACTAATTCAAAATGGATGAGGACACAGTAAAGAGCTTAATACAGTAATTAAATGGACATAATTAAGAGCTTCATCCAGTAATTAGCTGCACACAAACTAAGGAAAGTAAAAATTAGAACTTTATAATTCTTTTATCGGAAATAGTAAGACTAAGAGGTACATGTATGTCAAATTGGTCAACATACTACTAAAACTAAATATGACAATAGGAAAGTGAAAGTTAAAATCCAATAAAAAATTAAAATTAAACATATTTTGAAAAATTGCAATTTTGGTCCCTTTGATCCCTTATAGCTCGTTAACGCTAGGAGCTACACAAATTCAATCAACATACTACAAAAAGCTTACAACAAGAGGAATCCACACAAAAAAATCCCCTTGAAATCCAAAGAAAAATAAAAATTTTCAAAAATTACTATTATGGACCCTTTCAACCCTTAATGGCTTATAGCAAATCCATACATACATTTGAAAGCGTTTAACAACAAAAAAAATCCCATTGAAATCCGATTAAAAATAAAAATTTTACATATTTTGAAAAATTGCTATTTTGGCCCCTCATAAGTCAATGAGGAAACGACATAAAAAATCTGATGGTTCAGCGTTATGTTTTAAGGAATCCATTGCAAAAAACTGCATCAAAATCGGACTAAAAATAACAAAATTCAAATTTTGGAGAATCGCCCCTTTTGGACCCCATTTGTCTCATGAAAGGTACATGCGATGTAAAATGCGTTGGCATACCACAGATTGGAAATTTTCTCAGGAACACACTGAAAGAAACACCATCAAAATCCAATAAATAACAAGATGCGTTTGTGAAAAACTATGCCCCCGACAGCAACCATGTATATACTAAAATTGCAATCACAAGAAATTAAGGTTAAGTAGACATTTGTACTAAGCTCCATTAGATCTATTCACATATAAAATAACAAGCCTCTTGCAATTGTAATTAAAGAGCTAAAAAGGAAAATCTAGATTTTGACCTTTTGACCTCTGTGACCTTGACCTTTGATCTGTGGAATTTGCATAATGGTGTTCAGCTTTATATGATCAATATACAGGCCAACTATGAATGTCCTATCACATCTTGTTTAAAAGTTATGAGCCAGGTTAAAATTGCGGACAGACAGACAGACAGACATACTAGTACAGACAGACAGACACGACAAAAACAATATGCCCCCAATCTATGCTTAAAGCCGTTTGAATTGTTCAAATGTGATCAAGTTTTGCCTGTATTTCTTAACTGTAGCGGAAAATTGACTGGACTATTTGACCTTCCAACCAATGGGCCTTCGGACCAATGAAGCTTCGGACTACTGCACGGTCCCAGACCAGAATATGCGTTTGTCGTAACTTAATATAAGGTCATATTCATCTTGTTTATTTGCTTAACTGATTAAAAATATATGATACTTGACCATGACGGGATAATTCAATTAATAGATGATATACAATTGTTAGACAATATGTATTATCCATAATATTATAAATGTTGAGTTAAGTCTGGCGGTCTTAAAGTGAAAGTAGGAATAGCCTACGAAAAAGTAGACTATTCTATTACTCTATATTCTATTCTTATATACATACATATCTATTTTATTACAACTGGGTGCCTCTCCTGGTAAACTGTTACATTGTAGTACATGAGATGTATTCACAAGCCCAGTAGTCCTTAGTTTGGAACTTACATTTGTACAATAACATTTTTCAAGAAAGAAAAGAAGCTCTATTTCTTTGCTGGTTTAAGCGCTGTGTTTAAATTCAACTGGTTATTAGTTCTTCTTCAACTTTTATACATCTTTCGAATTTGGTATTCTATCTAATCTTTGAGTTTATAATTCATTAGTACAATGTATTTAAAATGCCAATCTGCAGAAACTCAATTTACAGTAACTTTCGCCCTTCAGAAGTTCACAACTTTTTTAGTTACAGTTCCCTTACACATGAAATTGTAGACAGGAAGTTTGAAGGGAAAAAATCCTGCCTTTAGCCACTAGCCCTATGCCCAAGACTAGTAAAATCAGCCTCGGGCTAGTAAAAATTTGAAGTCATTAGCCTGGTGGGCTAGTTTACATTGTACCTTATTAACAAAGAATTTCCTATAAGGGCTAGTGAAATTGAGTTCAGGCTAGTACAACACGAGAACTTACTAGCCCCTTAGGGCTAGTGAATGAAAAAGTTTTTGGCACAGACTGGATTAAATCCCAATTAATATATTGAGGGATTCAATTTAGGTTTAATCAGAATGCAACATTTTATCACTAAAATTCAAAACCGATCCATTGTGATAATACAAGGTCATATCCATCATGGGTTGTATCATCGACAATTTTGCCCCCCCCCCCCTTTTCAACAAATAAAAATTAACAACAGCCAAAGGAAAAATCACCAAAGTTTTTGGGCTAAGGATATTTGTAACTTTCCAACTTATACATGATCTTAGCAGGGCACACATGTATTGGATAATTTTCGATGAAATCTGAAAGGCTTTGAAAACCAAAGAAAGTGAGAAAAAGAAAAGAACCTTCAACTTAAACAACAGAACATGACTTTTCGCCAAACCGGTAACAGGGATCATCTTGAATCATCTCGATGAGGTATTACCAAGGCTTCGTGATGACTTCAACAATAAAAACCTTGTTTTTACCATGGGCTAGGGTTAAGGTTAGCATGAATTTGTAGAGACTTTGTGCCATGTGCATTTACTTCTTTTTATTTTATTCTTTGTGCAGATTTTTTTTTCATTTTGACAATAAAACTAGAATAAATATTTTTTGCAAAATATAAAAGAATGTTTGAATAATGAGCTGTCGGATTAATAATTGTCAGACAAATGGGTTGTCGGAATGATGGGTTGTCGGATTAATGAGCTATCGGAATAAAAACTGTCGGACCAATAACTGTCTGATCAATGATGTGTAACCTTTTCACAACAGAAAAAGGTAGCCCCTAGCCCATGCTGTACTCTGTACACTTAAATGTGTTGCAAAATAGTTTGCCAAATAATAATACCATACATATATATTGTGGGCGAATTGACACCGTGTGAACCTGAATGTGGGTTAACCGACCCTGGGCAAACAGGAATGCGCACTATGCAATTTTTTTGTGGAAAATGTTGTATTTGTCTATTTACTGACTTTCCTGTTGGGATATACAGCACAAGAACTCTCATCAGTGTCGTGAGTCCAAGTGTGGTTACTGCTGGGCCGGGTTACTGATGCAAAAACATGTAGACTGCACAACGTTGTTCAAGTATCAGCTGGTATAAAAACCCTTGTGGACTCATTTCACTAGTATGTGAGCCATATATCCCATCAGGAAATGTCAGTAAAAAGACAAGTACAAAATTTTCCACAAAAAAATGCATAGTGGCACTGTGGGCAAATGTAAGGACGGTCCTGTCCACAACTAACTGTGTTCCTGGCCTAGACATTTTTTACTTGGGAAGTTAGTACTCTTGCGGTCTTGCATATACATATTGTGTACTACATACATACTAGTATATGGAAATGAAAAATAATGGTAGCAACACAGGTACTTCCATACCCCCCCCCCTTTCTCGACATACTCAATGCGCAATAAATGTTGTCTATACCATTTCAGAATCAGTTCGAATGACTAACGTGTTGTTTTGATATCATGAATGTTGTTTAAAACTGCCTGCATCAGCAGATTTGATTACGATAAACTTACCAACTGCAAGCCATTGTTGTTGACATTTACGTCACTGTGAAATAATTATTTATATGATTTTATTTTTGTGAAACGCATTTCAGGTTCAGGCTTCACACGAAATACACGCTCCACACGATATACACGCTCTGCACGATATGATCTGTTCTGAGCTTGCGTACACGAACGGAACGAATTGAATCGTTTGTTTCGTGTAAAACGTGTATGAATGGTACACGCAACACACGATTTGATTTGTTTGAAACGGAACGAACGGAAAACGCGAGCGGAACGAACGAAACACGGAATGCACACGCAAAAAATGTAACGTTGAGCGTTCAACTAATTGTATGTGATCAATGGTTTTACTGTTGTTAATATATGTACTGTGTGATCAATGGTTTTATTGTTGTTAATATATGTACTCTGTGATCAATGGTTTTATTGTTGTTAATACATGTACTCTGTGATCAATGGTTTTATTGTTGTTAATATATGTACTCTGTGATCAATGGTTTATTGTTGTTAACATATGTACTGTGTGATCAATTGTTTTATAGTTGTTAATATATGTACTCTGTGATCAATGGTTTATTGTTGTTTATATATGTACCATGTGATCAATGGTTTTATTATGTTAATAGATGTACTACATGCGATCAATGGTTTTATTGTTGTTAACAATATGTACTATGTGATTATTGGTTTATTGTTGTTAATATATGTACTCTGTGATCAATGGTTTTATTGATGTTAATATATGTGCTATGTGATCAATAGTTTTATTGTTGTTGATTTTTGTGCTACATGTGATCAATAGTTTTATTGTTGTTGATTTTTGTACTACATGTGAAGAATGGTTTTATTGTTGTTAATATATGTACTCTGTGATCAATGGTTTTATTGTTGTTAATATATGTACTCTGTGATCAATGGTTTTATTGTTGTTAATATATGTACTCTATGATCAATTGTTTATTGTTGTTAATTGAGTACTATGTGATCAATGGTTTATTGTTGTTAATACATGTACTCTGTAATCAATGGTTTTATTGTTAGCTCACCTGGCCTGAAAGGCCAGGTGAGCTATTGCCATCACTTGGCGTCCTTCGTCGTCCGTCGTCCGTCGTCCGTCGTCGTCGTCCGTCGTCCCTCGTTAACTTTTTCAAAAATCTTCTCCTCTGAAACCACTGAGCCAATTTTTACCAAACTTGGCCTGAATCATCACCAGGGTATGCAGTTTAAAAACTGTGTTCGATTAGTCCGAAGATCAAATAACATGGCCGCTGTTACTAAAAATAGAATATGGGGGTAAATTACTGTTTTTTGAAAATAACTCAAAAACCGTTACAGATATAAAAAATCTGACATGGGTTAAAATAATCAGCATGGCAAGATCTACCTGCCCTGCAATTATGAAGAAAATCCGAAAACCCATGTTGGAGTTATTGCCCTTTTTCCATAAAATTTTCAAAATTTTAATATTTTTAATTTTTTATTAGGAAAACTATAACAGATAGAAGTCAAGTTGAAATTGCTAAAATGTTTAGCATAGCAAGATCTATCCCTCTGAAAATTTTGAAGCAAATCTTAATACCCATGTTGAAGTTATTGTCCTTTATTGTCAAATTTTTGCTATTTTATACATTGTTCGTTTAAAGATCAACTCCTCTGACACCGCTGGACCAATTGCATTCAAACTTGGTCACAATAGTCCTTGGGTGGACCACATTAAAAATTGTGTCCGACATGTCCGCACCTAATCCAAGATGGCCGCCAGCGGGGACCATAGATTAACATTGGACCCTATGGGAAATGCATTAAAAAATCAAGTCCTTTGAAACCGCTGGGCCAATTGCAACCAAACTTGGTCACAATAGTCCTTGGGTGGACCACATTAAAAATTTGTGTCCGACATGTCCGCACCTAATCCAAGATGGCCGCCAGCAAGGATCATAGATTAAAATTGGAACCTATGGGAAATGCATTAAAAAATAAACTTCTCTGAAACCGCTTGGCCAATTGCAACCAAACTTGGTCACAATAGTCCTTGGGTGGACCACATTCAAAATTGTGTCTGACATGTCCGCACCTAATCCAAGATGGTCGCCAGCGGGAAACATAGATTAACATTAAACTCTATGGGAAATGCATTAAAAATCAAGTCCTCTGAAACCGCTGGGCCAATTTGAACCATACTTGGTCACAATAGTCCTTGGGTGGGCCCCATTAAAAATTGTGTCCGACATGTCAGAACCTGATCCAAGATGGCCGCCAGCGGGGACCATAGATTAACATTGGACCCTATGGGGAAAAATCAACTCCTCTGAAACCGCTTGTTTATTTTTTTATTTCAAAAAGTGTAACAGATAGAAGTCAAATGTAAAATGCAAAAATGTTCAGCATGTCAAGATCTACCTACCCTGAAATTTTGAAGAAAATCCATAAACCCTTCTAGGAGTTATTGCCCTTTTTTCACTGAATCTTTTAAATTTTCGTATTTTTTCATCTATTATTTCCAAAACTATAGAAGATGAAGGTTTAGTGTAAATTGATGAAATGTTTGCCTTGCTGTGGCAACTTCAAAACTGATTTTGAAAATTGTTCCTTGACCGCCATTGTCAAAATGGTCGCCAAAAAAGGCGGGAAAATTCAACATTGTCCGATTTCAATGAAATTAAGTTTCCAAATAGATCTTGATGTTGCAAGTTCAAAACCAGTGTTGAAAATTGTTCCTTGACTGCCATTTTCAAAATGGCCACCAAAAAAGGCGTGAAAATTCAAAATTGTCCGATTTCAATGAAATTTGGTTTTCAAATAGATATTGGTGTTTCGACTTCAAAACCGAAGTTAAAAATTGTTCATTGACTGCCATTTTCAAAATGGCTGCCAAAAAAGGCGGGAAAATTCAACATTTTCCGATTACAATGACATTTGGTTTCCAAATAGATCTTGATGTTGCGAGTTCAAAACTGATGTTGAAAATTGTTCCTTGACAGCCATTTCCAAAACGGCCGCCAAAAATAAGCGGGAAAATTCAACATTGTCCGATTTCAATGAAAATTTGGTTTCCAAATAGATCTTGATGTTGCGAGTTCAAAACCGGTGTTGAAAATTGTTCCTTGATCGCCATTTTCCAAATGGCCGCCAAAAAAGGCGGGAAAATTCAACATTGTCCGATTTCAATGAAATTTGAATTCGAAATAGATATTGATGTTGCGACTTCAAAACGGATGTTGAAAATTGTTTGTTGACTGCCATTTACAAAATGACGTCTCGACTTCAAAACTGGTGTCGAAAGTGGTCCTTAGCAAGACCGTTTTTATCAAAAAATCCTTACAAAGAAATATAATAAAACATGATCAGACTTTAAAAACAGTTCAAGATATTGGAGGTGTTCGACCTACGAAAGTTTGAGAAACAGAAGATCAACTGTAAAACTTACATTGTTACCTTGATTGTGGCAACTGTAAACCAGGTGAGCGATACAGGCTCCTGGGAGCCTCTAGTTGCTAATACAGTCGGACATGTTTGTCTCGAACACTTTTTACTCGAATACATCGGATGTGTCGAACTTTTTTGACGGTCCCGATTTTTTTCCCTTATTTATCTATGTTATCCAAACACTGATAACTCGAACGTGCTTGAGTCAAATACATCGCTATTGTCGAACATTTTTGTTAGTCCCGAATCAAAAAAAGCATATTGTTTTACCTTTTTTAACTCGAACAAAATATTCTAAACTTTCTAGATGCCAGTGATATTGTCATATTGTTTGTTGCAAAAGATCCATAACTAAAATATTGTAAGCTTAACTTTTTTATTTATTTTCATGATCTAAATTGGAAGGAAATATCAGTGATATATATTATTAAACGAAAACACTTGTATGTAGTACATGTAAACAATGACTATAACCGGAAGTCTATACAACATGTAAACATTAGGAAAACAGATTTCAAACACCACACGGATAATTCGAAGCCACGGACAAGTCGAAGTATTTCCTCAGTCCCTTGAACTTCGACACATTAGAGTTTCACTGTATATGTACTCTGTGATCAATGGTTTTATTGTTTTAATATATGTACTATGTGATCAATAGTTTATTGTTGTTAATATATGTACCCTGTGATCAATTTGTTTGATAGTTGTTAATATATGTACTCTGTGATCAATGGTTTTATTGTTGTTAATATATGTACTCTGTGATCAATGGTTTTATTGTTGTTAATACATGTACTCTGTAATCTATAGTTTCATTGTTGTAAATACATGTACTCTGTGATCAATGGTTTTATTGCTGTTAATATATGTACTCTCTGATCAATGGTTTTATTGCTGTTAATATATGTACTCTCTGATCAATGGTTTTATTGTTGTTAATATATGTACTACATGTGATGAATGCTTTTATTGTTGTTAATATATGTACTCTGTGATCAATGGTTTTATAGTTGTTAATATATGTACAGCGATGGAAACGTTCAACATTCCCTACCACACGCACACGATTCACACGATGAACACACACGGTTCACACGTTGAGCGCACACGATTCGCACGATGAATGATACAGAACGTTCTCAATCGTGTATCGTGTACCGTGTATCGTGTACCGTGTACCGTGTAACGTGCACCGTGTCGGTTAAAAAATCTTATATATTTTCATGAAACGAACTCGAAATAAAAAATATCAGCGTGCAATAAAAGTAGAGATATTCTAAATTTCACAGCATAAATAAAATGGTAATTTAGAATGTGATACATAAAGAAAAAACCCATGTTCATTTTGACAAAAGAAAATGCTAGTAGTCGGTTATAGCGTGTAACAAACTTTCTCCCGGGAACTGTCTTCACTTTTGCCGTAACAATATCAGAGTAGGGTCGACAAAAGCTTAAAATGTTGTAATTTTGTCAGAAAAAGAAATAAATTAAATCAACAATGTTTAATCAAAAAATAATTTCCGTCAAATAAAAAAGTCCTGATATATCACCGTAGTAATGAACCTAAGAAAAGATACATTACTTTTAAATTAGATTTACACATACTAAAATTTTCTTATTATTTCAACATTAATATATAAGAAAGGGCATATTTTCTCTATTTTATTTTATACCAGTGTCCACAATACTAAAACTTGCTCTAATTTAACCATAAATATAAAAGATAGGGCACTTTTTCTCTATTTGATATTATACCGGTGTCCGCAATACTATAACTTGATAGAATTTAACAATAAATATAAAATATAGGGCACTTTTTCTCTATTTTATATTATACTGGTGACTTGATAGAATTTAACCATAAATATAAAAGATAGGGCACTTTATCTTTATTTGATATTATACCGGTGTCCGCAATGCTACAACTTGATAGAATTTAACCATAAATATAAAAGATCAGACACTTTTTCTCTATTTTATATTATACCCGTGTCCGCAATACTAAAACTTGATAGAATTTAACCATAAATATAAAAGATAGGGCACTTTTTCTCAATTTTATATTATACCAGTGTCAGCAATATTAAAACTTGATAGAATTTAACCATCAATATAAAAGATAGGGCACCTTTTCTCAATCTTATATTATACTGGTGTTCGCAATACTATAACTTGATAGAATTTAACCATAAATATAAAAGATAGGGCACCTTTTCTCTATTTTATATTATACCGGTGTCCGCAATACTATATATCGATAGAATTTAATCATAAATATAAAAGATAGGGAACTTTTTCTCTATTTTATATTATACCAGTGCCTGCAAAAATATAACTTGATAGAATTTAACCATAAATATAAAAAATAGGGCGCTTTTTCTCTATTTTATATTATACCGGTGTCTGCAATGCTATAACTTGATAGAATTTAACCATAAATATAAAAGATAAGGAACCTTTTCTCAATTTTATATTTACCGGTGTCCGCAATATTAGAACTTGAAAGAATTTAACCATAAATATAAAAGATAGGGCACTTTTTCTAAATCTTATATTATACAAGTGTCCGCAATATTAAAACTTGCTAGAATTTAACCATAAATATAAAAGATAGGGCACCTTTTCTCAATTTTATATTATACCGGTGTCCGCAATATAAAAACTCGATAGAATTTAACCATAAATGTAAAAGATAGGGCACTTTTTCTCTATTTTACATTATACCAGTGTCCGCAATACCATAACTTGATAGAATTTAACCAAAAATATAAAAGATAGGGCACCTTTTCTCTATTTTATGTTGTACCGGTGTCTGAAATATTAAAACTTGATAGAATTTAACCATAAATATAAAAGATAGGGCACTTTTTCTCAGTTTTATATTATACAAGTGTCCGCAATATTAAAACTTGCTTGAATTTAACCATAAATATAAAAGATAGGGTACCTTTTCTCAAGTTTATATTATACCGGTGTCCGCAATACTAAAACTTGATAGAATTTAACCATAAATATAAAAGAAAGGGCATCTTTTCTCAATTTTATATTATACCGGTGTCCGCAATACTAAAACTTGATAGAATTTAACCATAAATATAAAAGATAGGGCACTTTTTCCCTATTTCATATAATACCGGTGTCTGCAATACTATAACTTGATAGAATTTAACCATAAACATAAAAGATCAGACACTTTTTCTCTATTTTATATTATACTGGTGTCCGCAATACTATAACTTGATAGAATTTAACCATAAATATAAAAGATGGGGCACTTTTTCTCAATTTTATATTATACCGGTGTCCGCAATATTAAAACTTGATAGAATTTAACCATAAATATAAAAGATATCGCACCTTTTCTCAATTTTATATTATACCGGTGTCCGCCATATTAAAACTTGATAGAATTTAACCATAAATATAAAAGATAGGGCACTTTTTCTCCATTTTTATATTATTCCGGTGTCCGCAATATTATAACTTGATAGAATTTAACCATAAATATAAAAGATAGGGCACCTTTTCTCAATTTTATATTATACTGGTGTCTGAAATACTTAAACTTGATAGATTTGACCATAAATATAAAAGATAGGGCACTTTTTCCCTATTTCATATCATACCGGTGTCCGCAATACTATAACTTGATAGAATTTAACCATAAATATAAAAGATAGGGCACGTTTTCTCAATTTGATATTATACCGGTGTCCGCATTACTGTAACTTGATAGAATTTAATCATAGATATAAAAGATAGGGCACTTTCTTTATTTTATATTATACCGGTGTCCGCAATACTATAACTTGAAAGAATTTAACTAAAAATATAAAAGATAGGGCAAGTTTTCTCTATTTTATATTATACCGGTGTACGCAATACTATAACTTGATAGAATTTAACCATAAATATAAACGATAGGGCACCTTTCTCAATTTTATATTATACCAGTGTCCGCAATATTAAAACTTGATAGAATTTAACCATAAATATAAAAGATAGGGCAATTTTTCTCTATTTTATATTATACCAATGTCTGCAAAAATATAACTTGATAGAATTTAACCATTAATATAAAAGATAGGGCACTTTTTCTGTATTTTATATTATACCGGTGTCCACAATACTATAACTTGATAGAATTTAACCATAAATACAAAAGATAGGGCACCTTTTCTAAATTTTATATTATACCGGTGTCCGCAATATTAAAACTTGATAGAATTTAACCATAAATATAAAAGACAGGGCACTTTTTTTTCACCTTTTCTCAATTTTATATTATACCGGTGTCCGCAATACCATAACTTGATCGAATTTTACCATAAATATAAAAGATAGGTCACCTTTTCTTTATTTTATATTATACCGGTGTCCGCAATACTATAGGTTGATAGAATTTAATCATAAATATAAAAGATAGGGAACTTTTTCTCTATTTTATATTACACCAATGTCTGCAAAAATATAACTTGATAGAATTTAACCATAAATATAAAAGATAGGGCACTTTTTCTCTATTTTTTTTATACCGGTGTCCGCCATTCTATAATTGATAGAATTTAACCATAAATATAAAAGATAGGGCACCTTTTCTAAATTTTATATGATACCAGTGTCCGCAATATTAAAACTTGATAGAATTTAACCATAAATATAAAAGATAGGGCACTTTTTCTCAATTTTATATTATACC
>MJUU01011575.1:0-16357 GCA_002080025.1 Modiolus philippinarum
CCAGTTATAACGTGTCCAGCCGGACTATAATTGAATGGGGAAGAGGATGAAAATGAATACAAGATTTTAGTTAGTTTGTTTGTTGCCTCATCAACACCTTTTTGATCATCTGAAAAATGTTTTCACAACGAGAGACGATGAATCAAAAGGAGTTATGAAAAAAACCCATATTGGACTAGGCCAATATGGAATAATTCCATATTGGTCTAATTTAGGTCATATTGGCATACCTTTGTCATCCGTATTGGCAGTTTTTAACATATTAAATCAAATACACTTAAGTTAATTTATAATATACAATTTTGGCCTTTAATTGAGGACAATATCCGTGATTATTTAATGAAGAAAAGGTTATTTTTCCGAGGTCCATACGGACCTCGGAAAAACAACCTTTTCGAGATAAAATAATTTTGGATATTATCTGAAGTCAGTTAAAGGCCATAACTGTATTATACTGAACTTAAAACTGAAAAAGGGTGTTTGATTATATCAGTATCTAAATTATTTGAAAAATGTCTAAAAAAAAAAACCAAAACGAATGATTTTAATACTGGATCATGTGTTAATATTGGCTTTCATCACAGGGACTTACCCCCTTTATGGAAGAAAACAGATTAATTAACTACTAAAAAGAATATCGGAGAAATCTGCAGTTGATAATCAACAAATGTGTTTTATTCTTGAACGTGAGCAAGTTCCTGTGGTGGATATCTACAAAAAAATCGCTATGAGATTTGACAATTCCTCAATACTGGAACTATTGAACTCCGGGGCTTTTTTTCTGTAGAAAGAGCGTACTGCTGTACGAATGATTAGGATTTATGATGTTTTTTTTTTTTTCATCTGGAATCGTTGTAATTTATCTGTCAATGCTACAGCCGAACCGATTGAGACCCATGTTTATTTACGTTTACAATGACGTCATTGACGACAAGGGAAATAACTAGTTATTTGTTCGACGTGCTAAAGCGCGCCTTATTCAAATTAGTTATTTTGCCTACGTGCACTTTCCCGAACAGTTATTTTGCCTACGCGCACTTTCCCGAACAGTTATTTTGCCTTCGCGCACTTTCCCGAACAGTTATTTTGCCTACGCGCACTTTCCCGAACAGTTATTTGGCTTACAGGTTATTACCTGTGGAAATATCAATATCATTTTTACAATAGTTTCTATAGTAAAGTACAATGATATTCTTTATTATGCAGGTCATAAAAATATTTGCATGTGCATGTGATAAAGATTTTTATATTTTTGTCTCTTACAACAAATCGGATCAAACATGTATCTTGTGAGGCATCACATGTGACTGTCAGACACAATATAATTACCGAGATATATACACGGCTTAATTAATCCTCTGAGGGGTTTGTCATTCTCTAGTCTTAAATTGGTGATCAATCCTAATTCTGCTTTGATTTTTGGATTTTTTTCTGTTGTGCCAATATTTAGTTATCCCTTTCGATTATAATCGCGTTGGTTATTTGTTCTCCTTTCATATGGTTTTCCAAATATTTTGATTGGATCTACACTGAAGAGACATAATGGTCATCTGTAGATACTGAAGTAACAGTAACTGGGATATCTAGAAATTAGATAAAGTTATTTTCACTAATTTAAAGAATTGACATCTATTCTACAATGGCCTAAATAAAGATCTTTAAGACGTCGTCTTGTCCGTCGGTAAAGACTTAATTCTTGTTGTATTGTTTGCATGTCAATTAGTCGAACCAGAGCTATTTGTGACTTAGTATTTTAAGTTAAAAAATACCCCAGTTTATATTCGATAGGGTCTGTCTGTAAGTCTCGTCATTTTTGCTTGAAATATCAAATTTTTCTGTAAAAAATGCATCTTCCGCGTACACATAATGTACCCAGAATTCATTACTCAAAAGGTTTCTCAATAGAAGTTTGACCTTCAAGGTAGAAAGTTCAAATACCCATTCATTGTATTTGTCCTGAATATGGACCAGTTTACGTAATAGTTATACCATGAGGTAAAGGCGTTTCTTTTCCCAGAAACGCCGTATACCGAAGGGTATAACTAACTTACACCCAAGGCAAAGGGAAAGGCATTTTTTTATCATATTTAAACACTGAAGAAATATAAAAACCCCAAAACATATATAATCTTTAATAAATGTACATTTTACTATAAAACCCCTTTGGATACCTTTTTATGACTGAGTTATTCTAAAACAAACAATGGACACACTAATCTAGGCTATTTTTAATGCCAATCATGTCACGTAGACATCGAGTTCATTGATGTATAAAACTACACAAACAAATCGAGTTAGCCGTATGAAAAGACCAGTGAGTTCACAGGACAAATCAGTAATGAGTGTGACAAATATAGAAAGGATTACAAAATGGATTTGTTTGTCATTTATTGAAATATTTCAATGTGTGGATATACAGTGAATCAGAATATAAAATATAGATTGTGATTTATACATCAGTATAGTTTAATTTCGAAATTATATGGCAGAAATTAAGCTTACCAAATTGGTCGTCTTTCTTTAAAATATTGTAAGTATAAAATTTTGTTTTGTTCCTTTAATCATTTTGAAAAATACGTTTTGCTTTTTTGCAAAGAAATGTGTAAATGCAGGTCATATAGTTACAATATCTTATGAGGGAGAGGAGGGACAACTTGAAACTAATGATTTTCAAATAAATTCTACCCATTTATCATTTCAACATTAGATATATCTAGGGGATGCTGTATCATCATGATTTGAAATGCCTTGCAGTAACAGGTTTGTCAGGTTGGAGTGGGATCAGGGTTAAGAAGGCCCCTTTTTCAGTTCAATGTTAAACCTATGAGAAATTTGTGTAAAACTCCCAGCCTTAACGGCTTGTTGGTTTATTCCAGAAAATTTGTCTGCAAATTATTGTGATAATAACCCATGCAAAGCTACCATTATTTTATGCCAGTATCAACAAATTGAATGATTTGCAGAAAAAATCTTGAAAATATTGTGGTAGTTGGATGTTTTCTGGGACAAAAATGCGGTCTGTTCGAATAATTTGCCGTTTTTTATATTGTTTATTATAAATTTCTCATTTATTGGTTGCTCATACTTGCAACGAATGGTAGCTTTGTATGCATAAATGAAACAGTTATCTGCAAATTAAGTTTGGTGGTGAACCAAAAAACCGTAAAGGCTGGGGATTTTACATAAAAATTTCTGTAGGTCTAACATTGGACTGAAAAGGGGACCTTTAACCTTAAGACAAACCCTTTCCAGTAAATGAACAACGTTTGGACAGAGCTCAGACAAAATTTTGACTTAAATGTATGGCTATATTCAAATGCATTTGCACCGTGAAGAGATGACCCTACGTAGCGGTATATCTGTTGTGGTTTTGGCTATTTTCCACGATATGATTTTTTTTCTTACTAATACATTGCCTGGAATTTTTTTTTTTAAATATTTAATATGGCGGCAAAATTTTTGAAGTTTGGCACAATTGTCTAAAGAAAATTAATGTACAAGATTTTGAAAAGGATTTCACAGGATCAATGTCACATTTCTTAAGATGGGTCGAATTAAAAAAAAATTATGTTTTATAAATAGTCTGATTGCAATTCAATTTTAATTTTTTTGCCCCGTCACTGCGGATAAAAAAAAAATATTAATAAATGTGATTCTCAGTAATTTGATTTTTATCTCGAAGCAATGAAATGGCTGGAGAGATGTTAATAAGACAAGAAAAAATCACGTGAGGCTTCAAGCCTATTAACAGCTCTAAAAGATGACCTTCGTGATTCCGATAAAATATAGTGCGCAAGTTTCTTTCAAAATCGTATACATTGTGTTTTTAAGTTATATTTCTCCATTTTCTTGAGTTGAATACGGTGTTAATATGTTAAATTGAAAACAAAATTTATCAAATTACTCGTTTTTATTACAACCTGTCGCGCAGTAATTTGTCAAAGATGAAAATATCAATTGTTTACCTGTGACAGTGTATATATTTAGAGCAATGAAATCGACATGCGAAATCACACAATCCCATTATTTTCACGTATTACGGAATAACTTAATACATGCAGACGTATGCAGCAGTTCTTTGGGTGACTACGAAGTTTTGCCACTTGAAGATTTTCAGTGCTTCGAGATTCAGCTCCATCGGAGCTTTGATTAATGATACTATTACAGAGTCATTAGGTGAAAATATTGTTAAAATATCAATTCTGTATTTTTAATGGGGTTTCGTGTGTTTTCATGGATATCTCCCCATTTTCAAGCTATAACGGGTCAAATGGGTGCATTTTTTTTATTTTAAAATGGTGTTAACTTCCCAAAAAGTCGCAGATTTAAGCATAGTCAGTAGCATGTCACATACAATAAGTTTGAGGTGGGGCGAGAGATATTGGCAATATGACACTTATATATGATGAAAACATTTTCTTTTTGGTATCTGTCCGTGTCATCTATTAAATAAGCTATAAAACAATTCATTACTTATATGAAGTAACAGTGGCGGATTTAGGGGAAAAATATTTAAAATTCCTAGGGGTTTTAAAAAAAAAAATTGGGTTCCGCCCCCCCTTGAAAAATTTGTGTCGGGTGCCCCCTCGCAGAAAGTCTGGATCCGCCACTGAAGTATCTCGTAAATTGAATAATATTCGAAAAAATTTTCTATCGAATCATACCGGTAAATAGAAACAATCACATTGTAAGCTTGAAACTGTACAGAAGCGCATTGATGCCACATAAAAAAAATATCTCGTAATTATGTGATACCATATAGCCAAATAAAACGTAAAACATCAATCAATTAATCAATCAATCTATTTCATACTTGTAAGATATTATCTCATAATTTTGAGATATTATCTCATAATGATGAGGTACATTGTAATATCTAATGAGATAATTATCTAATAAATATGACTTATTAATTCATAATTATGAGATAATATCTCACAATAATACCTCGTAATTATTATGAATTAATATCTCATAGTTATGAGATAAGATCTCATTATTATGAATTAGTATCTCATAATTTTGAGATAATAATCTCGTATTTATGAGATAATTTCTCAAAATTATCAGATAATTATCTCATACTTATGAAATAATATCTCATTATTATGAAATAATATCTCATAATTATGAGATATTATCAGATAATTATGAAATAATATCTGATGATTACGAGATATTTTGTCTTCATGTGGTATCAAAACGCTTCCGTAGAATTGACCGTTTTTTCACAATCAATATTTAAGAATTATGATTCATATTTCGAAAAAAGGTCGATTTGATTTTATTAAAATGAGGGGGCGGACAGGGTAAAGGGAGACTGGGAGAAAGATGGTATGAGAGAAGCTGCAGGGGCGGGAGAAAGGAGAGAGAGGCAGGAGACGGGAGAATGGCACCCCTGTCTGCCCCCTCTAAAATGTTGAATTAATTCTTATTAAGAATACACACAATCAATAGTTATGGAAAACATGAGTCATTGTGTGGTTTACTTGATAAGTTGTCACAAAAAAAAGGTCATCTTCGATGCTGTTGGCAATACACCGAACGTCCCGCGAAACATTCTGTCAAACAATTGTCTGTGATCACAGGGTGTGACGGGGTATCTGACCGTCCCTGTCAAGCCCCATTTCATAGTCCATTGTTTGACATAGTTTCCAAATAATATACACCTGAGTGAAACAAAGGACCCGGGGTGTAACTGATGTCAATTTCAACAAGAAACAAGTCAAGTTCACCCAAACTTGTTTTTCCCATTGGAAAAGCAGATCGAGGATAAACATGGATTTTGTTTTCATAAATTAACCAGATCTACTGTTCAAACCCCAAACTACTACTATAATTTTAGTTTGTCCCTCTTGTTTATCCTTGATAAAGATAATGTATTTCAAAACCTAGGTATTAGTTGAGATTACGTTACAGTAATCATAAAGTGAGTATTTTTGTTCAGGTTGGCTGAACACCATGCTTCATCCAAAGTGATTTAAATGCCTCACCTATAGATAAAATCAATGACCTATAGAGGAATACATGATAAAAGTCTTTTGTAAACATTTTAGGCAAAGACACCAACCTATTGATCCATTCTATCAGCAATAGGATTACTAACAACATTTCAAAAATAAACTGTAACAGTAACTTCGGTATTTTGTCATTTATTACCACGTGGTCGATGCCTCTGCTGATGGACTGTTAGTCCCCGAGGGTATTCACCATTCCAGAGTCAGTACTTCGGTGCTTGCCGAAAGCCGATTTTGTTAGAAAACTTGCAATATCTAAATCTAAGGGAGTACGAGTGTCAGAAATTTTGTAATTAGAATTCAAATTCTGACCTTTTGTTTTGAAAAGCACAACTAATGGAACAACTTGAACAAAAAAAAATTTGAAAATCAATGTAGGAATTTTTGAGATATAAGACGTCAAAATTTTGACGGGAAACAGATCTCTCTAGAGTTTTCCTTCAATTTGCTTAAGATGTTTATAGGCCTTTAAATATATGAAATTATAATTGGAAGTTAATAAGATTTTTATATACAGTCTATTTTATGTATTTTGAAATGACTTATGAGCAAGAAAATGTGATCCATGTGCAAAAAATTTTAGCACTGTTTGAATGGATAAAACCCAAGTATAAAGAATGCTTCTGAAATCTGAGGCTCGTACTCCCTAAACAAAACTTTGTTCAAAACTAATCAGTATCTCCCTCTTGCATAACTCTGTCCTGAGCTGAACTTGGCTTTACTATTTAGATCCCATTGCTAATTTGTTTTCAATCAGGTTTTACACATATTTCGGTATATGGATTTCCGAATATTTGGATTTGATCTGCACTGTAGAGACATAAGTTGTCGAAATGCGCATATGCAGAAACTAAATTAACAGTTACTTCGGTACTCTGTTAATGTAAGGATTGATTCACTGACTAATTCGAGCTTAACGTCCTGTAAGAAATAAATACAGGTGGAGCAACGGGAAAACAAGTTTTGATTGCCATAGGAATAACATAATACCGGAAGTTACTGTGAATTTAGTTTCTGCATATGCGCATTTCGACAACTTATGTCTCTTCAGTGCAGATAAAATCTAAACGTTTGAAAGACCATTAACTCAAAGATACTTAAATCTGATAGAGAACAAATAATCAGTTTGATCTAAATGTAAAGCCAAAAGTATTAGAGAAATTGGTTGGGACCTAAAATTGAACCTTCTGCAAGACACCAGGTGTGTCTGCTATCTTTAGAAAAATTTAGAATGTTAAACTTTAAATGGCTGTCATCCTGAATTTGATGGGAACCTCTACTGTTGTGACCAAGTTTAGTTTGATTTGGCCTAATGCTTTTTAAATGTTTGTATTTTATGAGAAGATATGGAGTAAAAGAACATGAGACCATAACACATATGTTAACTCCAACTGCAATAATTTTAATGAGCTGTATGGCTATTTTGGAAATTAATTCCTCATCAGCAGCACTAGAACCCAAACAAGGAAAATCCATATTCAAAAAATGTTTAAAATGCATAAAACCAAACGAAATCCGAATAATCAGTAATATCAAATATAGCAAAGGACAAAACTACGATGGAGGGACTTAATCCTGCGGTTTTAGAATTTTCATAAATTTAGATATTATTAATTGAACAAAGTGTACACATGAGATATTATCTCATGTACAAGTACACAATATCTGAGAAAAATACAGATCATACATCTCTACCACAGGGAATTTTTTACCAACTCCACACTGTAATAAAAGACAAACTCCTGTATCAAATATTTTATGAAAGGATATGTAGTAAATGAACATGAGACCATAACACATATGTTAACTCCAACTGCAATAATTTTAATGAGCTGTATGGCCATTTCGGAAATTAATTCCTCATCAGCAGCAATAGAACCCAAACAAAGGAAATCCATTTTCAAAAAATATTTAAAATGCATAAAACCAAACGAAATCCGAATAATCAGTTATATCAAATATAGCAAATAACAAAACTACGATGGAGGGAGTTAATCCTTCGGTTTTAGAATTTTCATAAATTTAGATATTATTAATTGAACAAAGTGTACACATGATATATTATCTCATGTACAAGTACACCATATCTAAGAAAAATAAAGAGCATACATCTCTACCACGGGGAATTGTTTTACCAAGTCCACACTGCAATAAAAGACAAACTTGTGAATGAAAAGATTATGATTGCCAGATGACTGACATCAAAGAGTGGCAACACTTAGCCCTGGCTTAAAACAGGATAACCTAGAAAAAGTTACCATCATGGTGAAATGGGAGAGACCGTTTTCATTCAAACTTGAACGTATGCTAAAATTACGTTGAGTTTGCAAATTCTATAATGAAGTTCCGGATACTGGAAATGATAACTGAAGAAATATACATTTATTCTATGAAAACTACTCGAAATTCAGAAATTATACAATCTCTCCTTTTGTAGGATTCATGTAAGATATTCAGTGCTTGATAATATCTGGAATAAACATGCAAATTTCCCAATTATATGGCGTTTATTCCATTTGTACTGTCTATTAGATTTTTGACGTTCACTATTCCGATGCACTTGATCTTAACCATGGCTTTTTATGAAGTAATAGACCATTTGGCAATTCTGAAATCAACAGAATGAATTTGAAAAACCCTAAACGGAATTAAAAATTCTCAAGGTGACAAACTGGTCCGATACATGTAAAAATCACACAAGAAAGCTTTTAAAAAAGTCCTCCTTGTATTGTGTAAAGACAGTAGTAGAGCGGTGAGTATTAGAAAAGTGGCTAAATTAAAAAGTTTAAATGACCCAAAAGCTTCATGGAATTTTATTGACTCATATGAAAAGTTAGCTAACAGATGGTTATGTCGTAAACATTGAAAACATGTCCAAACTGTACGAAATTTGGGGAAGAAGTGGTCACTTTCTAGAACTCAATTTGGACCAAGTCATAGTAAATGAATTGAAATCGTTCAAAATTTAATAAAATTAATTTTATTAAATTTAATTAAATTTTAATTAAAAATTTTGTAATGCTTTGAACTAAAATTCAATGGTTAAATATAGGAATTTGGTAGCAAAACTGACGTCATGTGCATCGTTTTCAGAAGATATTCTTAAGTTAATAGTAATTTATCAAGATATTTTGTTGTTTTTTGACTAAGCATGTGATCAAATCAATTATAAAAGCAGTGTTATGATTACGAAAACTTTTAATTCCGCATTAGCTATTAAATAAATTCCAATATTAGCGCCAACTCGGAAAACTGTCATTTTTTTCATATTATTGCAACATAGCTATTTTTGGTACAAATGCATTTTAAATTATCAAAACCCACTTTTTCATGAAGAAATAATATAATGTCATAATATGGTAAAAGGGAAAACTATTAATACTTAGATATCTAAAGTAGAAGGGAGATAAATTTATGTCTAAATACAAAAAATACCGATGTTGCATAAAAACAGTAAAATTTCGTTATGCTGTACACGTGTTTCAAGGAGTAACCTCTCATCAGCAGCATTAAAATCAAATAATTTGGAAAGCCATAATCCAAAAGTTGTCAAAAAAAGAAGCACTCATTACCAAAAAAAAAAAATCGAAACAGGAAGCCAAATCCAGTACCAAGGACATCCACCGAGTGCCATACAAGGAATGAAGCCTCAGTATTTTTAAGCGTTTAAAATTTTGATAAAAGCAGTAAATTTCTATGACACGCAAGGTAAAATTTTCATGTCAGACAAGTCTGACTATCGGGCTGGTGAATACCCTCGGGGCTCTCTGGTCCACCAGCAGTGGCATCGGCCCAATGGTTCAAAATACAAAAAATACCGATGTTGCATAAAAACAGTAAAATTTCGTTATGCTGTACACGTGTTTCAAGGAGAAACCTCTCATCAGCAGCATTAAAATCAAATAATTTGGAAAGCCATAATCCAAAAGTTGTCAAAAAAGAAGCACTCATTACAAAAAAATCGAAACAGGAAGCCAAATCCAGTACCAAGGACATCCACCGAGTGCCATACAAGGAATGAAGCCTCAGTATTTTTAAGCGTTTAAATTACGTTTGTCTTATTCTTCCCTTTTGAAGATTGTGGTCTTGGTTTAGTGGTCTCTGTATTTGGTTTTATTTGTATGTTTATTATACTATTGGGAAACGGGATAGAGAAAGGGGAGGTTTGGGTACCCATAAACCGGTTTAACCCTACCGCTGGCTGTTGCTAGTAAATTAGTAGTATAACAAATACTAGATACCGAAATAAAACGATGATTGAAGGGATTTTTGTGAAGCTTAGGATCCCAGTACATGGTAGGCAAGGTGTTATCTTTAGGTGGAATTTAGGCATTTCTGTACCCTAATAATGTTGTTAAGTTAACGTTTTTTTGTCCCAATTGTTACGCCTGGAAGTGTTTGACTTGCCAGTTCGTTTTGTTGGACATCGATATAGAATTTCTTTCACATGATAGCAACGTTGTTGTAAGAATTGTCAACAGGTGCAAACACGTAATATTTTTACCAAGATTCATCAATTTTGACTTGATCCTATGTTTAAAAAGACATCTTAGGAGGTGACTCAATATAATTATCTTAAAAAAATATATTCTGTAGGTAACCTTGGTAACAATTTTATCTATAAACAAAGGGCATGTTTGTCTGCACTTCTCGTTTACACAATTTTTTTTTAAATAATTAGTTATTGCGTCTTAAATTATATCAAACATGCTTGCCAGTTTATTGTTGAAGGAGGGCGATATTTAGGCTCTTTTCTAAAGAATCGTCGAAGTCGAAGTTCTTTATCTTCAAAGATGTTAGGAATCCCCGTTAATATATGTCCGTAAAGGTCATAGCTATATGGCGACGTGGGACATTCTCAGCTACTAGGGTAGTTTTCAGCATCACATGTAATAGAAAATAGATAGTGGGTTTTTTATTAGAAAAGGAAATGAGAGGTACGACCTGGTTATCAAAATAGACAGATACAAACTTTTGAATATCTGGGTCCCGCAAGCGCGCAATATCAATAAATAACTAAATACCGAAGTTACTTATACATTTTTTTCTGTATATGCCCATTTCGACAACTTATGTCTCTTCAGTGCAGACAAAATGAAAACATTTGGAAGTCCATAAACCCAAATACATGTGAAGGCGGATAGGAATAAATAACTAAATTGATCTAATTAGAAAAGCCAAAATTCATCTAAGGACAGAGCTTTGCATGAAGGAGATACTCCTTAGTTTTAAACACAATTTCGTTTGAAAATAAAATTCGATTTCGGGCAAGCACCGAAGTACTGACTACTGGGTTGGTGAGTACCCTCGGGGACTTACAGTCCATAAGCTGAGACATCATCCAATTGGTAATAAACAATAAAATACCGAAGTTACTGTTAATTTATTTTCTGAATATGCGCATTTCGACAACTTAAGACTTAAGACATAATAAGTCAATTTCTTTATCTATATTTCTAGTTTTCAAAAATTATTTACGTATGCATCAGGTTTGTTGATTCTCGGATAAAGTCGATGGAAGCGGAAATCATCAATAGTTTTATAACATTCATAGAGCGGACTATTGTATCACTCTCAAAAGTTGTGTTACAGGAATTAAGCAAAGTTTAATGAACAAGCAGTGACGCCTATTGTTTTTGAAAACAGTTTAAAGATCCTTCATATTTACGAGGTTTTAACGTTTGCCTTTAATATCATTATTCATTCTTTGACCATGTGACCTGCGATGCCGTAATTTTGGAGAAGAAAAACCAATGATGTTAATAGAAGCACACTGGAAAATGTTTCCCTGACCAATGATGTTGTCATTTAACCCTAGTGGATAAGCTCTCTATAGCTTATTGATCCAAGATAGTTCATATTCTCTTCTAGATCTTACAAATTCTCTCTTTGATTTATCAGGGGATTTTTCTACAATTTCTGGTGGTTGTATTTTTATATAGTTTTTTTATCATGATTATAGATTGAACAGTGTTCGTACATATAGGATCTAAACTTTTGGGGAAAAGAAAACGATACAAATGCTCTTGTGTTTGTCGTTATAATGGACTACCAGTATCTCCTACGTACTGAATTAAACAACCTGATTTACTTCAGGTTATCAAATATACCAGGCTGGCTGTTTTTCAGCGGTTGTCAGAGGGAATATTGGATGGTAAATTTCCTGCCATTGACATTTGATTTAACAGTGTGGGACATTTCCTGGTGTTGCACTTTCTAATTTTGGAAAATCCACGGTGGCTTTTGTAAAATCTAAATGCTGTTGTGCTGTTTTTGTAAAGACTGGCATATTTTAGATATTGATTGTATCATATGAGCGTCAAAAATATTTTTAACTAAGAACTAAAAAAAACGCTTTTTGTAAAAATCATTTGTATGTCAAAAATAAAAGCCTGAAACACCACAATGAATACACTTTGAAAAGGTAAAGAAATATGCAGAAGTTGACCCATTCGACACATTTTGGGGTTGAAAAGTTAAAGGTACTTTACTGAAATATAGATTGATAACTTAATAAATATACTAGAAGGTTAATATTATAGAAAAAAAAAATTTCTGAGCTTTTGTTACTGAATATTAATCCAGGGTTGTGCCATTAAATGAAAATTCTTCACGCAAGCAAACTCAAACACATATGATATGCTTTCATTTTTATTTCTTCTATTTAACAAGTGCATAAACTTTGACCTCTGCTAACTGCAAATACTCTTTCCCAACAATACTGATTTTGACATGGCGTCCCCTTAGTTGTCGTTTACAGGAGATTCTCTCATGTTCATGGGTACGGCTTGGTCCTTTATAATGATTGCATAGAACCATATTTTTCTGAGAAAGTCCAACACGAATGTCAACATCATGAAGACGTTCACCTTAAAAAAGAATATTTATTTTCAAATCATAAAGATTTCCGACCATAAATATTTAAAGGAAATATTTAATGGAATTTAATCCAAAGACTTAGTAGAGGAGTCCCGATCCCTTGTATATTTTTAGATGTGAAAGTAGTCACAATATATGCATTTGCAAAACAAGGGTAAGAAGGCATACAATTCAGCAAACAAAGAAACACAAAATAAAGGATCTTCAATTGTAGTTCTTCCTTCAAAAAGAAATTGACTTAGTCATTAGTTAAATTATACAGAATGATTCTTTACGATGTGAATCTTTTAACCAATATAACCATAGTTCTAGTAGACTTCCCTTATGTTTGTGGACTTATGTTTTTTCACGTCGAAATTACAATCTTTTGGACCACTATGGGATATCTGTTTCCCAGATAACAACAGATCTTTACAGCTAAAGTTTGTTTTTTTCTTCTACCGGATTTGACATGTTAAACAAGGCAGATGTCTTATAAAAAACAGGAGATGCTTACTCTACCGGTACACCTGATCTCACTAATGGTTTTATTGGGTCCGTGTTGTTTATCTGTATGTGTGTCTTCATTTTCTTTTCTGTACCGTATTTTTATTGTTTGGTGTTTACGATATTGCGGTTTACCCTGAATTGTTTGTTTTAAGACTGACGGTTCAGTTCTCACTTACTTTTGTTGTACAATGAAAGATAAAATGAGTAATTGCATTTTTTTTGTGGCTGACTTTATATATATATATATATATATATATATATATATATATGTGTGTGTGTGTGTGTGTGTGTGTGTGTGTGTGTGTTAGCGGCAATAGGTGAAATTAGGCATTAAGCTTAAATCCTAGGCATTAAGTTAATGCCTAGTCATTAGAACTAAAGTCTAAAATGAGTTTGGCATTAGGCTTAATACTTAGGATTTAGGTCTAATGCCTGTTTTTTGTTCAAGAAAATTATTCTTATTGCCTGACTACCCATTTTGTAATTTTTGGCAATCAAAACAAATAAATTTGAGGGCAAATTTCTATGAAATAGAAAAATAATTGCAAATACAACATTTAAGGAATAATTTGTGAAATTCAATGAACAATTTACGAATAATGTATGAGTAAAAATACAATGTAAATCATTTTCACTTATTGTCATGAGTAGATTCTCTTCCTGAAGTAAGTGAGACCCCAACTGTTAGTAAAAAAAATGGTCTAAAGACAATGAGAGAATTGGAAACTTTACAAAAGTACCACACAGAAAAGGAAAAAATGAGACAAAAATAAATACATCAGCAAACAAATACCGAAGCAAGAACGAGGAAAGGGGAAATTCTAAAATCATAAATCCAAAATCACGGCAATTCATAGGAACACGAATTGAGACAGTATGACAAAGATAAAACAAGTAAACACAAATGAACAATATGAAAATAAAAGGAAATGGGGTAAATGTCAAGGAGACAACATCCCATATCCAGGTTAAAACGACCCAAAAACAAAGCATCTAGGGGTCACTGTACGGTCTTCAACACAGTGAAGATTTCTTTAAATTTAGTTATAGTGTAAAGCATTTAGGAGATGATCAGTATTTTTACCAACAAAAACCAGAAGTAAAGATTTAACAACAATGCTGTATTTATATCCTTTATGGATAAGTTTGTTCAACGAATTAATAAGTTTGGAAGGACAATTTTTGAATTTATGTGCTTTGTAAATGATATTGCCATAGAAGTTTGGATGTGAAATGCCCTGAAGTATAAGAGCACTGCATGAAGAACCAAATTTTCTAAATAAGTCAATGTATCTATAATAAAATTTAGAATGTGTTTATCAATTTATGATATCTAAACCCTTGATGCAGAAGTTTTTCAGTGAGACAAAGATTTCGGTCGTTGAAGTCAGAAACATCACTACATACTCGTGCATATCGAACAAGCTGTGAAATGTAGCCCCGTAAGAAGGGGCTAACGGAACATCGCCGTCGAGATGGGGAAAAGGAGAAATCATCCCTTTTACACAGGAAAAATTGCAACGGATGTTTGACGGACGTAAACAATCCGTATACGTCCCGTAATTTACGGACGTTTTACGGATGAATAGTACCACTGATGTAATACGGCCGTATATCACATCCGTATTACGGGCGTAATACGGCTGTTACAGCCCGTAAAACGTCTGTTAAACGGGTGGTGACATAACATCCGTAAAACGGGGTGTGACAATACATCCGTATTACGGGTTGCGACAATACATCCGTAAAACGTCATTTTACATTACACTCCTAAAATATGGCATAAATATGAAATTGATACAGTGATACAGATCTTTTTTGAAACAGAACTTTAATGTAAAATTGAAGTATACATTGAAAGTCCTGTTTCAAACTGAATGGTGAATAAAAAGATATGGAGTAAATGCACATGAGACAAAGTCTCTACAAATATATGGTAAAATACAAGCAAAGGAACAACGCTTTTATTGTTGAAGTCTGTATCACATTATCCATTTAAAATTTATGCCATGTTTTAGGGGTGTAAAGTAAAATTTATTTTACACTGTCAATTTATAGTACTTAATATAATGTGCAACAAGACCTTAATCCCTTTTTTGCAGTTGTTTTTTACTATTTATTTATAGTACATGTGTAATGAATGTACTCCCTTTTTATGTATACGTAGCACAATAATAGTGCATATGACACAAGAAATTCATTATGGTTTTAGTAATCTTATTGTTCAATTACTTTCAATTGAAACTGAAATGACTACATGTATTTGTAATTGTACATGAAAAATAATTTTGCAAAAGCGTATATAATATGTGTATAATATTGTCCAGATAAAATTTTGCTATGTTTTTGAGAAGTATTGTCCATAAATCTGCAACATCAAAACCTTTTGCTAAAATACATTAGAATTTTTTTTTGTCTAACTTGTTCATTCAGACCAAAAAATTAACGAAAACCTGAAATGTTGTCCTCATTGTTACAAATTCTGTTTTTTTGCCCACACATGTCATGAAAGATTAATTCTACGATGCCTGTATTTTGTCTCTAAGTGATTTACTACATAAGTGAATATTTTACTTTGTTACATAGTACTTGATGTCAATTTCTTTATACATGTGTACAATTAGAACTGTGGTCAGACTGAAAATCTTCTAGATTATAATTACTTGTCTTAATTTGCAGACAAGGGCCTTTCTTTCAGGTAGTTTGATTTACCAGTAGTAAGCCTGTATATTCACAGTAAACCATTGTCATGCTTTTTTCTAGTGGTTCCTGTCCAGTGTTGTTATATACAACACATTGCAATCATAAGTGATAAGGCTAGCAATCTATATCCTGATTCTTTGGTTTTCTTATTGTTGTGCAAGCTGAATTCATGCTCAAAATGAAGTTTCATTCCATTAAGTCAATAAATTGATTTTGTATTCTCCAGAAACCAAGAGTAAGACATGTTGACCATAACTAAGTAAGATATG